>JARSSU010017733.1:0-66175 GCA_029619165.1 Eurosta solidaginis | reverse complement strand
CCTGCCCCATCCTCCCCCCCCTGTCTCGCGGAAGGTATTGACTCTAACCCCTGTCCTATGAGTACCACCTGCTATGCCGTGAAATGATCTGCATCAACGGTAATACTCTTGCCCGTGTGTCAAATTTGGCTGGCACCGTTCGGGTTTTTCGGGGGCTGATTAGAACGCACAGCTCGTCAGTCCCCAAAGTTTCTACACAACTTTTGGTCGGCTCCCCCTCCTGTTCGCGTCAAATGACTTCCTGCTGTTTTCATGTCTGAAGCGTACCTGCCGCCACCTTTTTCTAGCAGCAACGCTGCCCAGCAGACCCACATCAACTCCGCTGTTTCTTGTGTCAAACGGCGCCTTCAGCTAAGCCCCCGATCCAACCACCCATCACTAAAATTGACGCTGCATGTAGCACGAAGCAATGCCAATAACCAGCCCGCCTTTGCTTTTCCTTTCGGCACAGCTGCATATCGCGTATGGATAGTACGGATGCAGCAATTTCAGCAAACTCCTAGTCCCCCACACCACCAGTGCTGCGTATTCCTGCTAAACATACTCATGATTGCGCATCGATCCAATGCAGACAGTCCTATGCCGAGCCACCTTGATAGATGTTCCGGCTTAGCAAAGGCACCGTCCCGACCGTCGCATCGTCGTTGCAAGCCGTTCTGTCAACTATCAGTACCAGCATCAGTTGCGGCGAGTTACTCCCAGCAGCAGTCTGGACAGCACCCGACAACGCCTAAATCCTTTAAGGCAGTAACCATCCAAACGTCACTGCTCCGCGCATTTCACTGCAGATCTTCGCCTAGCTACCTATCCGCAAATCGCATAGCACACGCCGCGCGCTCTAACACCTAAACACGCAGATAAGTACAGCACTAAATCAGGAAAACGATATCACAGCGCGGTGTCGTGGCACTTGTTGGTAGCCTGTGACACAGTCCACCACGGGCATGCTACTACAAGAATGCTGCAGGCCTGCCAAAATGCTGAATCTCAGCACTTCCACGGATGTCCCCGTTATGACGTCCCCTGAGACATCACCTGCAAGTGAGAGTCAGAGCTCAGCATTAAGAGCAGACAAATTCTGAGCCGGCAGTTTTTGCCAGCGCCCGGTGAACCCATTATACATATATACACTACCCTAAAGACTCTTGCAGAAAACAAAGGACATTACCGAGAGACACGCCTCTCACTATGTCACACCACTGTTGAAACTGCAGGTGCCCTTGGACTCCTGTTAGATGGATCAATGATGTACATTTGTGATCGGTCGACTGGCCGCTGCCACGCTTCGGTCTCGGATACTGGAAAGCAGGATCAACTCTTACTTGTCCAGAATCACCACAACTGCGATGTTTTCGACATGACGCACGCATGCTGTTTCGACAGTGTAATGTTGAAGCCTAGCGCCTCCAAGATACACTCTCCCCGCTGTCCGCCCTTGTGCAACTGCCAGCTGCCAGTTTCCTTAGACAGTCTGTGGAGGACTATGATGACAATGTGTGAGTGTCGCACCCATTGATCAGGCGAACAATCAACGACATGATGCTACCGTCACACCCACAGCGACACGAAGGATCGTCTATTAGTATCAAAAGAAAAGAGTGGCGTATGAGGAAAGAGACAGTCCAGTGTTACCGAGTCACCACTGGCTATATAAGACAATATTCGATTCGTACACCACACAGAATAGTAGAATGTCTTATATTTTAACGCAATCCCAACGCAAGAAGCAAGTTGCCAGTAGCTAAATGATTCCGCAAGTGCGCTCACCGTCATCCATTCAATTGCACAACTACTGCTGCTGCTCCGCATTGTAGCGCACTTTCCCGTCATCTCCATCATCATCACTTAGTGCACTAAGATGCTGATAATTATTTTGTCCGCAACTCACATATCAGCTGAGATCTGTCTGTTGGTTACTACTATTCTCTTTTATCAACGCTCGCCCGCTAGATCGGTTCCAGTTAGCAGTCGATTGCTCTTGCTGCATCTGGCCAAGTACGTCTGATATCGACCGCTCCTTTCGGATCATTCCATCGTGTGTGCACTTGTGCTTCATTAACGCCAAGCTCATTGAATAGCAGCACATTGGCCACTAATGCCGCCACCGTTTAGCACCAACGACACAGAGACTATACCACATTAACACTAGTATTTTCGGCAGCATTAACGCCGCATGTGGTCCAAGAAGGTTTGGCCTTAAATGCCGACTGCAGCTACTGACTGGTGGGATATTTGTTGGTGTCACGCATCTTTTCATCTTGTAATAGGAGGTCCATGACAGTGCGTTTATATTTTTGGTAAATATTTCAATGTACGTATGGCGCTTTATTTCAACTTTGTTGAATAGAAGAATCAGATTAGTAATTGGTTCCTATTTAGTGCAGCTTTAAGTAGCAGAGCAGCTGTCTCGAAGAGAGTGTTTGAAAAAGTTATTAGTGCTATAGCCACTACGCGTGCACTATCATTTTTTAAAAAAGCACAGAGAGACCAAAATTAAATGCAGAGCTGTATGAGCTGTGATGTTTTCTATCACTTATTTGTAATCATAGCCAGAACAAAAGAGCTGGCCTATCGCGATTTTTTGGAAAGCGTGATATGTGATTGTGTCTTCTAAGTCGCAGCGGCTTTTATCCGTGATCTGTGACTTAGACTGACTAGACAGTGGCGAAGCTTGCAGTAAGAGCCTAAAACAGCAATAAGACGCATGGCAAGAATGATCGGCATGTCTCCCTACACATTGAGAAAGCAGAAACTAGTGTTAATGACACAGACAAGGGAGACCCCACATCTCGCATCACTGGGCTCACCGTACCCGGCAGTTATGTCCTCTCGAAACACGCAGGAAAAGCTTTTTGAAGCTACCAAAGAGCCACATGTATCGCAGACGTCGTAGAAAAATATGACGGACGAACTACACACCCATGAAATACACTTAGGCACATCGGCAGACACCTACGAGCACGAGATAGCACAGCGATGTAATGCCAAATTTAGCGCCCGGAGGGGAAGGAGGGAGAGGATTTTTTGATCCTTGCAAGCTTAGACGTAAGACGCTCTTTCAATAGAGTGTCATCGCTCAAGTATCTCAGTGGTATCATCCTTCATATCATAAACGCTCAGAAGTCCCGATGTATTAGCAGCGTTAGTAGCGACGACAATTTCAATCTCTTTTAGACCGACATCGAGGAAGTAGGCTAAACCACATCATAGCCATGATACGTACGAATGAGTGACTCCTAGTTGGCAGCAGATAAAACTCAGAGTTGATCCTCTCTCAGGCAACTTTTTTCCATAGCACATTTGGTTTTGGTCAATCCTGCCCTGTAAATATGCACATTAAGAAGGTAGTCAACTATTTTGGGGCGTAAATTCAACATGCGAGTGAGAAGCAGCTGTACAAATCTCGTTTGTCTAAGCAGGTTGATGGAAACATCGAGGATCTACAGAAGTATGGTCAATGACCTTGCCGCACGTTACTGTACTGGCTCCAAACAGTGGGCTACACACTTATATGGAGCTAATTGACCTGCGGTGCAGTGCATAAAATGACGAATTTTCATACATTCGATAAATTTTTGTGTGAGTTTTTGTTGTTTCCATTTTATCACTTACAGAACGAGATTGGCAAAAAGGACAACCGCTATAAACTTCTAACATCTTTAGAGCGAACAGATACTTTGAGAGTAGCCTCCGCTTATGCGTTGATACATGACCAGCCGCACAAGTGACTACGAGACAATCCCCATCGACTTACTACCGCAGTGAACAGAGTGTATATCAAGGGAAAAAGCAGCCGGATCTTGAGCGCATGAAAGTTGTTAGCAAAGGGAGAAGGGTGAAACGCTTAGGCTGTTGCAAGCCGACGGAAAAATGAACAACGAGGCAGTTGGAAAGAGAAATTAATCACAGATGTTAAAACATAGAGCACAGAAAGCTTTGGTTAGCTAACTTACTACGTTACCCAAATGCTTTCTTTTCCCATGTGTACCTAGAAAACGTCCTGCACCAAAAAAGAGCGGAGATCCTAAGTGCGTTTACGGCAATGAACGCGAGTTCGATTCTGACACACATTTTCTTTAAATGCTTGCGATGAAGCCAGAATGACCAATGTTGAGGAAAGAGTCGGCTAAACCACTGTCGCTAATGTTGCAGCATAGACATGCTAAGTGGCCCATAAGAGTTGCATCAAATCAACAATTCCAGTAACCAATTTCAGCGCAACAAAGCGAGACCTGGTACAGAACAACGGATGGCGATAAAACCCGAAATTGCAAATTCATCTGCCTTGCAGCTGCCGTTCGGAGACACCTTAACGCACGTATGCCAATTTGTAGGAAAAACTAAAAAGAGAAAGACGCAAATTGGAAGGAAGTTCGGCCGTAGTAAAGTGTCGAAGATTATCTTACAACCTTAGACTAACTAAGTTGACTTCTATGATTAAAAAGAGAGGACCGTAGACTCGTGGCGGGTATTCTGACTGGACACTGCCTCTCGCGTCACATGCCATTAAGTTGGCTTGATCAGTGATAGCAGATGTAGGAAGTGCGGGTTGGAGGAGGAAACGATCTAGCTGGTCTGTGCTCGTGCCCTGCGCTTGCCATGCTAATACTCCAGTATTAGCAGTGATACAGCTGTCAGATCTAGATGCAGCAGTGGCTTAAGTTCTAGGAAGCTTCTAGTATTTGCCAGATGAGACGGAGTTATTTATAACAGAGGTCCTGGTTTTTGATAGGGGTTTTCAGCTTGGTCGTTAAATAAACTTCTGGTAACACTACGGACTCATTCAGTCTATGTGAGGTCCTAATGAACCGCCAGTTCAACCTAACCTAAGCTAGACTAACAAGTTACTTCTATGATTAAAAAGAGAGGACTGTATACTCATGACGGGTATTCTGACTGGACCACTGCACCTTCCCGCGTCACATGCTTTGAAATTAGCTTGGCCAGCTGAGAGCGGATGCAGATGTGCGGTTGAGGAGGAACGATGGAGCTGGTTCTGTGCTGCGTGCCCGCGCTGCCGCTAAGACTCAGCTATTAGCAGTGATACAGCTGTTAAGCTGCTAGAAGCCCCAAGCAAGTGCTTAAGTCGTAGGACGCGTCTAGTATTTGCCAAGAGGACGTAGTTATATACATAGGTCCGGGTTTTGAGGGCGGTTTTCAGCTTTGGCCAGTTAAAACAAACTTCTGGTAACAACTACGGACTCAGTCAGTCTATGTGACGGCTAGGACCGGCCAGTTCAAACCTACCTACCTAACCGTAGACTCAAAAGTTACTTCTAATGATTAAAAAGCGAGGGCTGTATACTCATGAAACCCGGGGTATTCCTGACTGAAACTGCCTTCTCGCGTCACTGCTTTAATTAGGCTGGTCAGTGATAGCAAAGTTAGGATGCGGGTTGAGGAGGAAACGATCTAGCTGGTCTCTGTGCTCGTGCCCAGCGCTTTCCATGCTAAGACTCCAGCTATTAGCGTGAAACAGCTGTCAGATCTAGAATGCAGCAAGTGGGCTTAAGTCCTAGGAAGCTTCTAGTATTTGCCAAGAGGACGGAGTTATTTTATAACATAGGTTCTGGTTTTTGATAGGTTTTCCGCTTGTCGTTAAACACAACTTCTGGTAACGACTACGGACTCAATCAGTCTATGTGAGGGCCTAATGGACCGGCCAGTTCAACCTACCCTAACCCTTAACCTAACTAGACTAACAAGTTACTTTCTATGATTAAAAAGAGAGGGCTTGTATACTATGACGGGTATTCTGACTGACAACGTGCCTTCCCAGCGTCACATGCTTTAAATTAGGCTTGGTCAGTGATAGGCAGATGCAGGAATGCGGGTTGTAGGAGGGAACGATCTAAGCTGGTTCTGTGCCGTGCCCTGCGCTGCCATGCTAAACTCCAGCCTATTAGCAGTGATAACAGCTGTTATGGCTAGATGCAGCAAGTGGTCTTAAGTTCTAGGAAGCTTCTAGTATTTGCCAAGATGATAGACTGAGTTATTTTTATAACATAGGTCCGGTTTTTTGATAGGGGTTTTCAGCTTGTCGTTAAAATAAACTTCTGGTAACACTACGGACTCATCTCAGTCTATGTGAGGGCCTGATGACCGCCAGTTCAACCTAACCTAACCTACCTAGACTACAAAGTTACGTCTATAATTAAAAAGAGGGGCTGTATACTCATGACGGTATTCCTGACTTGACCTATGCCTTCTCTCGCGTCACATGCTTTAAATGAGGCTTTGTCAGTGATAGCAGAGGTATGGAAGTGCCGGGTTGGAGGAGGAAACGATCTAGCTGGTTCTGTGCTCGTGCCAGCGCGTTTTCCATGCTAAGACTCCAGCTATTAGCAGTGAAACAGCTGTCAGATCTAAAGTCAGCAAGTGCTTAAGTCCTAGGAAGCTTCTAGTATTTGCCAAAGAGGACGGAGTTAATTTTTATAACATAGGTCCTGGTTTTTTGATAGTGTTTTCAGATTGGTCGTTAAAACAACTTTCTGGTAAGACTAAGCGGACTCATTCAGTCTATGTGATGTCCTAATGGACCGTGCCAGTTCAACCTAAAACCTAACCCTACCTAGACTAACAAAGTTACTCTATGATTAAAAAGAGAGTGACCTGTATACTCATGACGTATTCTGACTGGACACTGCCTCCTCGCGTCATGTGCTTTAAATTAGGCTTGTCTGATAGCAGATGTAGGATGTGTGCGAGTTTGATGAGAACGATCGATCTGGTTCTGTGCTCGTGCCCTGCACTTGCAAGGCTAAGACTCCAGCTATTAGCACTGATACAGCTGTCAATCTAGAAGCGCAAGTCCTAGGAGCTTTCTAGTATTTTGTACCAAGAGGACGAGTTATTTTTACCATAGGTCCGGGTTTTTTGATGGGGTTTTCAGCTTGGCCGTTAAAACAAACTTCTGGGTAACACTAACGGAACTCAGTCAGTTATGTGAGGTTGCCTCATGGACCGACCATTTCAACCCTACTAACCCTAACGATCGCCATAGTCTCCTCTGATGTAATTCGCCTTCAAAACCTATTCCAAGATAGGGTTTCTCATCGCAGATAAGGGTTTCTCATACCTACAGCACTTAGACACGTGTTCAAATTACAGCTACCCTTTCTGGATCCAAGGTACGCTTAATCTTTATTCATGAAAATTCATTTCGGTAAATGTACACATATGAGCTCACTTTTAACATAAGCACTTACAATTATACTGAAGTACGGTATCGGTGAAGGTGTCGGCAAGTGTTGCTGGCAAGTGATTGGTCTTAATACGACTCATGGATTTTCCCTTGATGGCAGAAATAAACATTTGAGTCATGTGCGCATGTGCATGTGGATATATTGAACACAATCGTAGATATGTTGTTTGCATTGGGATGGCTCCGTTATATTACATCTGCGCTCTGACTCGATATTCAATTTGCACGTTTCACGATGTACCGTTTTAAATGTTTGCTTACCTCTACTGCGGCTCCGGCTGCTACGATCCCGATTACATCTTATGCGGTAATGAGTCTGTTTTCGTCATGTAATTACACAGAACGAATCCTTACATTCGATATAAATGCTAGGATTTCGAATATTTATGGTATTGGGTTATGCATATGTATTGTTAGTATTTTTACAAACAACAACAAGCTACTACTCATCCTGTTCTTTTCGCTGGTAGCATATCTTTGGGAAGGAATGACGGAGGAAACTCGCTTGTAGTAATGGATTGATCATTTCTTTTAGTAAGCATCCTAATTGGAGACGAGTAGTTCAGTCATATTCGAGGTCGGCCTACCTGTTAGTGGTATAGTCTTGTTGTTGTTGTTGTATTAACGGGGGGCTTCGCCCCATGCATGGGCACGACCACTCCAAATTTCATCAAAGTCCTCTAACGGGAGTTCCATGGAAACTGGCTGTTTCAACAGGGGGACCATAGGGAGATAGGTTTAAGGCGGTAGGATCCAATTACAATTGTAATGTGGTGACACATCGCATGCTGATTCTGGACAAGTAGGGAGCTTAACCACGTAACAGTATCCAGAACGCATTGGGGCCAGGCTGACTCGTGTCTCCTTGGTAGTGTGCTTTTCTTTCTCTGCAGGGGTGGAATATTGCATAACGGGTTTCACCGGGCTAGTGCTGCAAGGCATCACCGATTCTGTGTGGATTCGGCTCAGAGCCTCCTTATCGTGTCGATGCAGATGCCGATCTCGTCATAGCGGGAGTATGAGATGTTCCCTTAATCCCCATGTGCGGTGCTAGATCAACATTTGTTTCGCATAGGGTGTCCCTGTTTGGACAATTAAGCAAACTCTTGTTCGGCCTTTCGTTGCACTCTTTTAATATTGAGCTCTTTGCCTCACTATGTAGGTGGTGTCCGGGTGTCATAAGGATACATCCTGTAGCAGTTCTGAGTGCAGCATTTTGACAGGCCTATAGCCTTTTCCAGTATGTATTTTTAAAGACCAGGTGACAAACTGCTGAACTGTAGCTCACGAGCCGGCGACCAATTTGTTTGTACGTGGTTATCAACGTTTCTTTATCTTTTCCCCCAGGTACTGCCTGCAAGCGACTTGGGATTTTGTTGCGACTTTGTACTTTAGAATATATTTCGGTGGCATGACCTTGAAGGTTGGAGTATTATCGAACGTTAGGCCTAAGACTTTGGGTGACTGACAGTCGGTGACTCTAACACCATCGACGCTAACTCTCATAGTCCTTCATTACGGCATTCGTGTTTGTTCAAGACCACGGTTTGAGTTAGGCTCAGTTTACACTTGTCACTTTAGCCATTTGCATACAATTTATACGTCCAAAGCGGTAAGATCTAGTCAACCTCAGCCGTAGTTTGAAGAAGGAGATATACCCGAAGCGCTTGATTGGAATAATCTATTTCAGAAATCTCTGGCCACTTTCATCTTATGGCGAATAATGCCTGTCCAAGCAAACCCAAACGCGGGGCTATGCTCAATCAAAAACTCATGTTTGGTTTATGCAGACATCGACTCCGTCGAAGTCTCGTAGAAAGTCTTCCTTTTATGATGACGACAACTGCAAATGTTTAAAGACTCAGAGTTAAGGGACATGTACCGGTGCCCTGCTCGTTAATGTCCTAATGAGCAACGACTTAGTTTCTGGCAAATTGAAATGGCGAAGAGACGTGGTAAGGCAAATAATGTAGGATATGCGGTGTCGACTCCTAAACACAAGAATGGTTTGTTGGTAAGGACAGAGACTGTCGCCGAGGCAAGTCTACCCAATCTTCCAACGATTGGAGGATAGTTTCCCGGCCGGCTCTAATTATAATCGGCAGAAAAAGGTATAGGTAAGCTTAAACTGACCAGGCAATTAGGAATGGTCCACGTGTTAGTAAGTGTGATCAATGACCAACTGAACACGACCATGACCAGACAGGGTTACAATAACGCGTCGCTCTTGACACATAATAGAAGCTTTCCCCTAGACTCCATGCTGGTTTGCTGCTTCTAGATCTGAGCTGATAGCTGTTTCATCCTATATCTGAGCCCTATCTTTGCGCACGCAGGATAAGCACAAGGTGCTCGGCCTTTTCCTCCTGTAAGACACACTTCCTACACTCCGGGCGATCACTGATGACGCCAAATTTAAAGACAGTGGCCAGTCCAAAAATACACCATTAGCCTACGGTCCTCTTGCTTTGTAACAGAGATTACTTTTGTTAGCTGAGCTTTTAAGACCTGCATTGCTCTCTTCGAAACTTTGTAGCCTCGCGCGTGGTGTTCCGACACCTGTCTCTTGCTCATCATGTGCTACGCTCGCCACTATTAAACTTGCCCAATCTGATTGGACTTCCGCGTATATGCTTCGAGGGATGTCCGCCTTTTTAGCTAGCTCATCCGATTTCATTTTTCGCAAAGATTCCCTATGCCGAGGGAACTCATTATAGATGTATTTCTCCCTATCCCGTTCTTTCAGTGTTTGCTTACCCTCTAACACGTCAATTAGATGTTTGAGCTATGTGAGAATCGTATTACCTTAACTGGTGCTTGTCGGTCAATATAAAGCTCACTGCGGCTGTAGTTTATCAGCTATATCCTCCAGGGTGTGTTGGCCACGGCACTGCTTCCATGATCTGACCGCTTCTAGTATTTGCTTATTTCCGATCAGCGCATTATATACGACAGGCCAGACTGCTTCTAATTACTTTGGAGCCATTGGTCTACACGCATATCGCTTGTATCCCATCTCAGTGTCCTTGCGCACACTTATTATGAATATCATACTATTTTGATGAATACTAGCACACTAGGGGTAGATCATCTCTAAGCGATAACTAGCAGCAGTGATCGTATGCACATCAACAACTCAGTCATTATGTCTACCCATGTGTCCACACGAGCAGCGGAGAAGAGACCTCACAACACATGGCATATATTTACTGAGATGATCCCGAAAAGTAGGCAATTATCTGTGAAGTGTCACTCACCAGATACACGGACGCGCATATGAGAGCATATACGCGTGCATCTGTAGTTATAGATTTGAATAGCAGTACTAAGCAACTTCGGAAGCACTAGAAGTATGCGATAGAAATCACAGATGTATAAAAGGCCGCACCAGTAGAGGCGCGACGATCAGTTGTTGCATTTAAGATGCTGTCCTGGCGAGGCAATAGAAGTGTTATTTTGAGTCAGTCTAATATGGCCATGCATTATTGAATAGTGAGTTACTTTAATTCACAGTTTTTGAGTGATTGCGAACGTTAGCAGAAGGTGTTGCAATAAGAGGAATTGCACTAATTCGTTACACTATGTTTGTCTATTATTTGATGACTCTGTACTACACTTGAGGTTATATGGTATGGCACTCATCTGTCCCGAGGTAATGAGTCTTGTTATCAGTTGTTACGCCAGTATATAGGAGATACACAAGTTTCGGCGAGGCGCTTTTTCACTGGCTACACCACGTTGAGCTTCCACACGACAACTTACTGTCTGTGAATGAGACCTATACATCTTGCACAAGGTTGTTTGCCTGCATGGTCATCCTCGGCTTGGGACTAATGCAGTTTCAAGATATTATACCTGCGGTAACAAGACCATATCCGTCTTCTACGCATTGGCGCTCACGAATTAAATGCGCAGACATGAGAGCACCGACGAAGCGCCAGCTCCAACAAGAGCTATTGTTGTAGCACTTTCATTTATGATAACTGGCAAGGTCGAAATCTGCGATACGCTGCAAGTTTGATTGGTCCTCTTCGACACCGACTGAGATTGCATACAGCGCGTGCACAGGCAGAAGTGATATGACGCATGACTGCGTCGTGCCCGCTGTTCACTGGCCTCAAACTAACTCCTTCTCTTCCCTGCGAAATAAGCTTCGCGCACAGTTTAGCGTGCAGCCTATCCTATCTGGTTGCGAGTGACTCAGGATCTGGATGTTCCTATCAATGATATAAGGACGATCCTGATCGCCTGCCCGAAGGCCTCGTGGGAGTGTTCTCGAAGTTGATGGTCCTTTCGCGATGCATCATCCGGAACGTCCGAAGTACAAGCCCGACATCTACGCATATGAATTTTTATAATGACCACATGCGAGCCTTCTAGCCATACTCGCCCTCGCTACCCCCTAGATCGTAAGGAGTGCGGGGTCGCCAGTAGCCTCGGTTGTTAATGAAACAGGATTCGCCACGGATAGCCTGAGGTGCCCTATCGGTTGGAGAAGCTGATATGATTGCGCATGGCAATCCCTGAGAGGGTGCGCTACACAAGCCTTGATCCATTTGGTATGTTAGTCCCCTCTTACGACAGGCAGAACCTACCGCGGGTATATTCTAACCCCCTAACCCGCTGGGGTGCGAGTCAACCGCTTTTTTTATGGTTCCTTTTCGGCTTGTCATTCAGGGGTTACACCATCGATTTTATAATAAAGTTTTATAGGTATCTGTATAAAAACAAGCCGATCGATAACATGCCGATACCAAACTGGTAGTACCGACAACTTTTCGATCACTGCTACAACAACAACTTTTCGATACGCAAATAGATATTTCTTCGATTACGAAATTGTAACGATTTCATAATACGCCAATAACAAATTGGTAATACTCCGACAACAAATCGATAAGTTTCCTAAAACAAATTGATATCCTCTTTATAATATATCGATAACTTTTCGTATGTAATCGATAACTTTTTTATAACCAATCCATAACTTTTTATTTAGCCAACCTTTTAAACAAATCCTAGCACACCCAACGTCCTTGTTGGAAGTAAGCGTATATATGCCTGTAAAACTCAGTTTTGGATCGAAAAACACCTAGATCAATTTACAAAAGATATTCTCTCCAAAGGGTTACTATCAAGCGTATAAGGTTTCAAACTGGCTTCACTTTGTGGAACGTTATATATTTGCATTTAGAGCAGTGGTCGGCAAAAATTAAAATGCGAGAGCGAGAGCATGAGCAACCCAGCAGGAAACTAAAGTTAAAATTACAACATGCAGGGGATGCATTTATACCAAAAATTTGGAGAAAACTTCATTTTTGATTCAGAATAGTTTGAAATGTTCTCAATCCCTCAAACATCGCAAAAATAAAGGCGATAGTTCCTTAAATAGCATGTTTTCCGAACTAATACATTTGCCACAACCGGGGAAATACAAAATGTTTAAAAAATATGTAGCTGATTTAAAAAACAAAACATAAAGATACATTCATGTCAATTTTTCTACTATTCGCTAACATTTTTTAAATATTTTATAGTAGTTTTTTTGCAGTGGATAAGCTCAATTTTTTTTGGCGCCGAAAATAGGAGTCTAGAATGAAATTGTTACAACTTTTGTTAAAATAATTTAAAACTCTCATATTGTTTTGAAAAATTATTTAATATAACATACACAAAAGGTAAAAACCGAAACCTAAACATGTTTGGAAGATGAGCTACATATGGAAAGGCCGTCATACCAGTTGCGTTATCCCATCGAAATATTTCTCACGGGGTACCTTAACATTTTTGCGACACCCTTGCGTAGTGTTTATTCGTTGCTGTCTCGCTAACGACTGACGATGGAGAGTAAGCGTATGTGTGATGCTGTTTGGCTCAATTGAGCTATGGAGCGCTGACCACTGATTTAGAGCAATTTAAAACTAGTAAATTTATTGCGCACACCTTCGGAGAGAGATCCAAATCAGCCTGCAGCAGGTCTGAGAAAGCAATATTGGAGGGATAATAAGTGTGACAAAGTTTTACATCAGCCGCATACATTACACTGTGCACAGCCTGCTGGGCATTGAACCAAACCCACTTTTTTGTAGAGATGAGGCTTAAGTAGACAAAGTACTATCTCCCGGTTTTCGAAGTCTAGCCTCCAAAAATAATATCGCCTTTCGAGTTCGAAATTCTATATTTCGAAATTTTGTTAACGTGTTCAGCAAATAAAAAATTAAAATGTGGTAGTGGTCCGCCATTTTATTTATTTGAATGGCTGAATTCTTTTTTGAAAAATACAGTACGAGCAATTCCAGTGCAGAATATGTGCAGACATGAAAGTATTAGCCACTATCATGGGACTATCTGACTTTCACATCGTATAACAGCTGGTATACTAAATTTCTCAAAAAAAGATCAGCCTCAAATAGGAAAGAACGGACCACGACCACATATTTACTTTTTTATTTGAACACGTTAACAAAAATAAATAAATTTCGAAATGTAGATTTGGAACTTTCGAAAGTCGATATCTATTTTTGGAGGCTAACTTCGAAAAACGGAGATAGTACTTTGTCTACTTAAGCCTCATATCAACAAAAAAGTAGGCTTGGTCCAACACCTATAAAAAAAGTTGATTTGTCGCATAGTGTTATAGTATGGCAGTGATCGTCACCCCATAAGCGCTTTCACGCAAGTTTTTTGTAAAACGCTGAGGCAAGCGCCACATAGGCAAGCGCACCACACATCCCCGTGGCACGCATTCTATCCCCGCCAACAGCGAATGTATTCTGCTGTGCCCACTAGGAACTAAACTGCTACATTTCATGTAAAATGACTTTTGAAGTAATATGTTCGGGTTATATTTTTGGTTTAGCTGCACGAAAACAATGAAGCTTTGTTTGATTTATTTAATAATAAATTTAAATAAATTAATTTTAATTGAACGCATGTAGAAGTATTTTTAATGCATTCAAGAAAACAACGCGATACGTAAATTTTGAAAGCTACCAAGTCCGGCTGGGTTGTGTACATCCCAGCGCCATTTCTGCTCGCTGATTGGTTGTCGCTATTTTTTTAGAAAACAAAGTGAAGAATAGACATGCACTGACAAAATTTATTTCGTCTCTCTGCACATGAAAATGAATATGGAATATACATAAAGTTTGATGTAAGAAGATAATTTAAGATTATCGCTCATTTATCTAATAGAATATAATAAATAATAGCCGTGTTTTTATACTCAGTTGAGCAGAGCTCACAGAGTATATTACCTTTGATTGTATAACGGTTGGTTGTACAGGTATAAAGGAATCGAGATAGATATAGACTTCCATATATCAAAATCATCAGTATCGAAAAAAAATTTGATTGAGCCATGTCCGTCCGTCCGTCCTTCCGTCCGTCCGTTAACACGATAACTTGAGTAAATTTTGAGATATCTTGATGAAATTTGGTATGTAGGTTCCTGGCACTCATCTCAGATCGCTTTTTAAAATGAACGATATCGGACTATAACCACGCCCACTTTTTCGATATCGAAAATTTCGAAAATTGAAAAAGTGCGATAATTCATTACCAAATACGGATAAAGCGATGAAGCTTGGTAGGTGAGTTGAACGTATGACGCAGAATAGAAAATTTAGTAAAATTTTGGACAATGGGCGTGGCACCGCCCACTTTTAAAAGAAGGTAATTTAGAAAGTTTTGCAAGCTGTAATTTGGCAGTCGTTGAAGATATCATGATGAAATTTGGCAAGCACGTTACTGCTATTACTGTATATATGCTTAATAAAAATTAGCAAAATCGGAGAACGACCACGCCCACTTTAAAAAAATTTTTTTAAGTCAAATTTAAAAAAAAGTTAATATCTTTACAGTATATAAGTAAATTATGTCAACATTCAACTCCAGTAATGATATGGAGCAAAAACATGCAAAAATAAAAGAAATTTTCAAAATGGGCGTGGTTCCGCCCTTTTTCATTTAATTTGTCTAGATAACTTTTAATGCCATAAGTCGAACAAAAATTTACCAATCCTTGTGACATTTGGTACGGGCTAGATTCTAGGACGATAATGTTTTCTGTGAAAAGGCGAAATCGGTTGAAGCGACGCCCAGTTTTTATACACAGTCACCGTCTGTCCTTCCGCTCGACCGCTAACACGATAACTTGAGCAAAAATCGATATATCTTTACTAAACTCAGTTCACGTAATTATCTGAACTCACTTTGTATTGGTATAAAAAATGGCCGAAATCCGACTATGACCACGCCCACTTTTTCGATATCGAAAATTACGAAAAATGAAAAAATGCCATAATTCTATACCAAATACGAAAAAGGGGATGAAACATGGTATTGGATTGGTTTATTGACGCAAAATATAACTTAGAAAAAAACTTTGTAAAATGGGTGTGACATCTTCCATATTAAGTAAAATAAATGAAAAAGTTCTGCAGGGCGAGATCAAAAGCCCTTGGAATTTTGGCGGAATACTGTTCGTGGTATTACATATATAAATAAATTAGCGGTACCAGACAGATGATGGTCTGGGTCACCCTGGTCCACATTTTGGTCGATATCTCGAAAACGCCTTCACATATACAACTACCACCACTCCCTTTTAAAACCCTCATTAATACCTTTAATTTAGATACCCATATCGTACAAACATATTATAGAGTCACCCCTGGTCCACCTTTATGGCGACATCTCTAAAAGGCGTCCACCTATAGAACTAAGGCCCACTCGCTTTTAAAATACTCATTAACACCTTTCATTTGATACCCATATCGTACAAACGAATTCTAGAGTCACCCCTGGTCCACCTTTATGGCGATATCTCGAAAAGGCTTCCACCTATAGAACTAAAGCCCACTCCCTTTTAAAATATTCATTAACACCTTTCATTTGATACCCATGTTGTACAAACGCATTCTAGAGTCACCCTGGTCCACCTTTATGGCGATATCTCGAAAGGCGTCCACCTATAGAACTAAGACCCCTACCTTTTAAAATACTCATTAACACCTTTCATTTGATACCCTATCGTACAAACAAATTCTAGAGTCACTCCCTGGTCCACCTTATGGCGAATCTCGAAAAGCTTCCACCTATAGAACTAAGGCCCACTCCCTTTTAAAATATTCATTAACACCTTTCATTTGATACCCATATTGTACAAACGCATTCTAGAGTCACCCCTGGTCCAGCTTTATGGCGATATCTCGAAAAGGCGTCCACCTATAGAACTAAGCCCACTCCCTTTTAAATACTCATTAACACCTTTCTTTGATACCCATATCGTACAAACATATTATAGAGTCACCCCTGTTCCACCTTTATGGCAATATCCCTAAATGGCGTCCACCTATAGAACCATGGCCCTCTTAAAATACTCTTTAATACCATCCATTTGTTACACATGTTATACAAACACATTCCACGGTTACCCTAGGTTAATTTTTCCTACATGGTGATTTTCCCTTACTTTGTCTCTATAGCTCTCAACCTAGTATGTAATGATCGGTTACACCCGAACTTAGCCTTCCTTACTTGTTTTTTTTTAGATTGACCCTGTGTAGTGAACAGAATTTTGTAATCGAAATTTAAGTAACTTCCCGATAAGCTATAAGCTTGAAACTTTGAATATAGTTCAGAACCCGGTGAAAATACAAAAATAAGAAAAAATCCGATAGGTGGCGCATGCATCGAAATATTTCAAAAAGTCGTATTTGTGGTCCGATTTGGTTCATATTTGGAACACATAATACATACATGAATAGAAAGCGGCCTATAAAAAAATCGCCGCTAGATGGCGCAAGGATCGAGATATTCAGAAAATCGTATTTTATGAATTTTCGAAGTTTTTAGAGTGTACTTTGCTACATACGTGACTTTATTACATATATGAGTAGAAAGCGACATATGAAAAAATTGCCGCCAGGTGGCACAAGAATCGAGATATTAAAAAATCGTATTTATGAATTTTCGAAGTTTTTAGAGTGTGCTTTTTACTTGCTCCATCGCCATTTTTTTATTTTTGGATTTCATGGACACGCTTCCATAAGAAGCTTTTGGCGATCCCTGCATTATGGGAATGCGCCATGATCTGGAGGCAGTCATTTACGAAAGTGTAGAGAGAAAAGAGCCCAGATGACTCCACTAAAGAACAGCAGAGGATACTTCAAACGATTCCGAAAGAACCCATTTGAACAGAACTTTTTGAGTCCTATTTGAGAGATAGCTTTTTGCTACATTATAAGGTGAGGCGGGAATCCAAGTAGATCAAGCGCATGAGTGAGTAGCTCATGGTTGACAGAGTCGAAAGCTTTGCTGAAATCTATGTAGATGACATCCGTTTGCTTGTTCATCAAAAAGCCGTCCATTACTAAAGAGGTAGACCCAAGCAAGTTAGTTGTAGTTGCCCTTTGACGTATGAAACCGTGCTGGCATGGAGATAAAAAGGAAGAATACTCATATTTCAACTGGCTTGTATTAATATGTTTAAAGATCTTAGGAACATCTGAATGTTTGGCAATGGCTCTCTTGTTCTTTACATTAGACCTGCTACCTTTCAATGTAGGGTTATAATAAAGGATTGCTTCCAACGTGAAAGAAAAGACGCAGATTTGCAGCGCTTGAGCAAGATGTCTACATATCAAAAGTTTTTTAAAAGTTTTTTTTTGCCACCCTAATGCGCATACACATGGAGATATATAAAGCATATATAGATAAAAATTTCTGTTTTATTTCACATCACTGATTTCATTCCTTTATACTTTTCAAGCCTCACAGCACTTTGCAAATACTTTGCTTTCGAACTCGCTTTAATCTTATTTGGTCAAAATGGTCAACCACATCAAATATCAAACAGATTTTTGTACTCATCAACGAGCGGCAACGGCGGAAAACCCCAAAAAATAAACAATGATGGCATGCAGCAATTCAACTTTAAATGTTTTGTGTTTTACAAAACTCGCTCACGCTTACAAACAAATCAGAAACATTACCAAAAAAGCGACCACTATTCGTTCGTCTCGTGGCTATTTAAATCCTTTCAATTTTTTTCTAAATACCTTTGCAGCTCTTTTTTTTTAGTTGACTGCTAAATATTTTGTTCTTTTTATTAAAAAATTAAGCACGAAGGAAATGAAATAACTGAAAAACAAATAAATTGTATTCAAAAGTTTTTCAGTGAACTACGGAGAGGTCCAAGTTGCCAACTTGGATGTTAAGTTAGGTTGTTATAGCTAAATCTTAAAATATTGTCATCTTTGTAATGGTTATAATAGTGTGGCGAATATTAGCATTTCTAGCATCACTATCCTCCCACCTATGTACATGTACACATTAAAGCAAGCAGCCACACTTATATACAAGGCAACGAAGAATATTCCATACACAGAACCAGCCGCTTGAAACAGAGAGATTATTTCACATACACATATGTAGTCAGCAGATAAGAGTGAAGAACAAAGAGAAACAATCACTCATGACTTTACCATCAGCTAAGAGCAGAAGTTGTTACTCACACATACACACGCATATAACTAAATAACCAAGTATGAGATACAACTGTTCCAGAAGGCATGTTCGTTAAAAGTCTAGACCAGGGGGTCAATTCCGTAACTGTGAAAAACTGAAAAATGTACACTCATTGAAAACTCATTTGCACACACAATTTACACTTTAAATTTTCATGCGATTCTGTAAATTATTGTGTACATTGTTTTGCTGAATGAGCGCTGAATGTAAAAGTCTTATGTCAGTGAGAAAATATTCATCAAACGCCATGAAAACAAAAAAGTCATTCTGCAACAGTGCGTATGAGTTTTGAATGTCAGAATAGTGTACACTGGCTGCCAAGAAAACTCACGAAGTTTTTATCAGTGAGTTTTTTTGTTCACAGTTTTGCTTTACAGAATCAGAATTTCAAAGTTTACACAATTTCTTGTGTACACTTTAAAACTCACAGTTAGCGAATAGGGCCCCAGGGCTATTCAAAACTGAAAGTGCACCTGTATTAGTGAGAGCGCAATCGTAGCGATGATCGTGCGGGTGAATTAATTTTTCATTTAGTCGCTTACCAGCAAGCAACGAGCTACCAACAAACATATGTATCGCGCATAATTTTTTATACATATTTTGATACCGATCAGCCGATACCCACCACCGATGTTGCTACGCCAAGTGCCAAGCGACGACTAACTCAATTAACGACGACAGAGCGAATCATATGCGTGTGAGTTGATAGGGCACAATTGTGCTATGAAATGAATAGCCCTGGTCTAGACCTTAGGAGAAATATGCGAACGAGGCAACAGAGTATAAAAGCAGCGCAAGCTGAAGAGTGACGAATCAGTTTGACTTTAACACGCTTTAGCGAAGTACGCGAGTATTGTGAAGTGCTATGGCAAAAGTAATCTAAATATAGCACATTTAGCTATACTGAATACTTGAGTTATTTATTCGACAGTTCATCAAAAGGTACATAATTATCAGAAATTTCCAAGAATTCGTTACAATAGCTTGGCACGATATACCTCCGAGGAGATCTAGGCCGAGCTCATTTTCCAATTAGCATCGTGTAAGCATGGTTACCCGAAATTGGCAGCGCTGGCGTGAAATATCAAACACCAACAAATTTAACCACCTTGTTCACATCAAAATCAACGACAATTTACTAAGGCTAACCAAAAATATGAGCTGTCTACCAACAACGTTTAATGAAAATTGTGTGTATGTGGGAATGTAGCACTTAAATCACACATAAGTACATACTTTTGTTTTTAGTCATGATGCTAAAAAGTCAAAAGATTCACATTTGAGAAATCACAAAATTGCACAGAGTTAAAAATGAATCAAATGAAAGTGATAACATGCGGTCAACTAAAAAATTTAAAGTAAAAGTTGCTGCTTTTTGATAGGCGAGAACTCTACCTGCAGACTACCGCAGTGAGGCTTATATTAGTTTTTCGAAAACTTCCTTCAGCTAAGGGTTTTAACCTTGATTATTTCTATATTCGCGAAAGTAGCCGTGTCCAGTGGGAAAACTGATCAGGTGGAAGTAGACATTTCCATGTGTTCGCTCCCACCAATGGCCGAGTAGCAGCCATTAGTTAGCCGGTCCACTTTTCTGGAGTACCACTACCCTCCACAACATCGGATTGCATCTTTTTGTGCCTGGTCGGCAGCAACACCTCTATCTACTTCGGCATGGAAGTCTTTTTCGTTAACAACGTGATCGCCATTTATGTTTTTGATGAGGAACAGACTGTCTTCGAAGTTTCGCCTGTTGCCCCCGATAGCATCGTTGGGAGGGCGCAACTACCATTGACCCCAAGGATAACAATCCAGTTTTTCACAGAGCATAGAAACTATCGTTGCCCTTATTTAAGGCGGCATTACAATTGACCGAAAAATTGTCCAAGTGTGCCGTTTCCACCCAGTTGTAACAGCAACCAACTATCCCCACCGAATATATACCTCTAAGCACTTTATCTTCTTCAGTTATATAAAAATAGTAAATTTTCACTTGCACCTCATCCTCTTGCACAAAACTTCGTTTCAATTAAATACGTCGCGCTAGCCATTTCAATTACTCTTCCTTTTTCTACCATAACTTACTTTAACTTTCTTTTCTATTAAACTTTTCCTATTCATTACTGTGGTCATCCATATTTCTTACTGCCTGCTCCTTAATCTTTGAATTTTCTCAGTACAGTGTATAAAAAGAACAAGGAAGGACGGGACTGTCTTCGGCTGTGCCGAAGACTTCATACCTTTCATGAATGGGGCTGAAGAATAATGTTATCCCGTTCGTAATGGCAAAAAACCCTTATCTGAACGATCGGTTTTATGGGATATATATTATATATAGCTTCGATCGAAATGATTTTTACAGGAAATCTTCTATGATATATTAGAATATATATCACCAAGTTTCACGTTTTTATATTGGAAACTAAGGGAGAAAGGGCCAAAAATCTTTCTATCTGAAGGATCGTTTGTATGGGATATATACTATGCATAGCTCCGATCAAAGTGATTTTTTCAGAAAATCTTCTATGATATATTAGAATATATATCACCGAGTTTCACGTTTATACTTTCTAAATTGCGGCAGGAATGACCAGAATCGTCTTATCTGACCGATCGGTTTTATGGGAGATATACACATGTTATAGTGGTCCGATCCTACCGGATCCGACAAATGTCTAATATAATATAAAAATACATCCTTGTGCCAAATTTCATTGAGATATCTCAAAATTTGAGGGACTAGTTTGCGTTCAAACCGACAGACGGACGGACAGACGGACATTGTTATATCAACTCAGTTCGACGCCCTGATCAATTCGGTATACTTAATGGTGAGTCTATCTTCTATATTTCTCAACGTTACAAACATCGGACCAAAGCTAATATACCATTTCATGTTCATGAAAGGTATAAAAATGTAAACTATCAAGTCATAAAAGAAGTAAAAACAAGTAAGGAAGGCTAAGTTCGGGTGTAACCGAACATTACATACTCAGCTGAGAGCTTTGGAGACAAAATAAGGGAAAATCACCATGTAGGAAAATGAACCTAGGGTAACCCTGGAATGTGTTTGTATGACATGTGTATCAAATGAAAGGTATTAAAGACTATTTTAAAAGGGAGTCGGCCATAGTTCTAAAGGTGGACCAGGGGTGACTCTAGAATGTGTTTGTACGAAATGGGTATCAAATTAAAGGTATTAATGAGGGTTTTAAAAGGAAGTGGCCCTTAGTTGTATATGTGAAGGCGTTTTCGAGATATCGACCTAAATGTGGACCAGGGTGACCCAGAACATCAAATGTCGGGTACCGCTAATTTATTTATATATGTAGTACCACGAACAGTATTCTTGCCAAGATTCCAAGGCTTTTGTTTGCGCCCTGCAGAACTTTTTCATTTTCTTCTACTTAATATGGTAGATGTCACACTCATTTTACCAAGTTTTTTTCTAAAGCTATATTTTGCTTCAATAAACCAATACAATTACCATGTTTCATCTCTTTTTGCATATTTGGTACAGAATTATGGCATTTTTTCATTTTTCGTAATTTTCGATTTCGAAAAAGTGGGCGGTTATAGTCGGATTTCGGCCATTTTTTGTTTCAAGATAAAGTGAGTTCAGATAAGTACGCGAACTGAGTTTTATCTTTATCGGTTTTTGCTCAAGTTATCGTGTTAACGGCCGAGCGGAAGGACAGACGGTCGACTGTGTATAAAAACTGGGCGTGGCTTCAACCGATTTCGCCCATTTTCACAGAAAACAGTTACCGTCATAGATTCTATGCCTCTACCAAATTTCAGAAGGATTGGTAAATTTTTTTCGACTTATGGCATTAAAATTATTCTAGACAAACTAAATGAAAAAGGGCGGAACCAGGCCCATTTTCAAATTTTCTTTTATTTTTGTATTTTGTTGCACCATATCATTACTGGAGTTGAATGTTGACATAATTTACTTATATACAGTAAAGATATTCAATTTTTTTTTAAATTTGACTTAAAAAAAAACTTTTTTTAAAAGTGGGCGCGTTGTTCATCCGATTTTTCTAATTTTTATTTAGCACATATATAGTAATAGTAGTAACGTTCCTGCCAAATTTCATCATGATATCTTCAATGACTGCCAAATTACAGTTTGAAAACTTTTAAATTGCCTTCTTTTAAAAGTGGGCGTTGCCACGCCCATTGTCCAAAATTTTACTAATTTTATATTCTCCGTCATAAGGTCAACCCACCTACCAAGTTTCATCGCTTTATCCGTCTTTGCAATGAATTATCGCTTGTTTTCTGTTTTTCGAAATTTTCGATATCGAAAAAGTGGGCGTGGTTATAGTCCCATATCGTTTATTTTAAATAGCGATCTGAGATGAGTGCCCAGGAACCTACATACCAAATTTCATCAAGATACCTCAAAATTTACTCAAGTTATCGTGTTAACGGACAGACAGACGGACGGACGGACGGACATGGCTCAATCAAATTTTTTTTCGATTCTGATGATTTTGAGATATGGAAGTCTATATCTATCTCGATTCTTTTTTACCTGTACAACCAACCGTTATCCAATCAAAGTTAATATACTCTGTGAGCTCTGCTCAACTGAGTATAAAAACACTTAAGCGGACGAAGTAGAGAAGCAACAAGTCACTCAGCGCCTAAGGATATGCAACACAACGGAAATGAAGTGTGTCCCTGAAGTTAACATTAGGAGCATCTTAAAAGGGTTTGGTTTGCATGTGCAATTACAGTTGCAGACTACAACAACAAAACATAACATTTTTTTTCTTACCCTGACTCATACTAAAATATGAAGCATTGTTTTTGTAGATGTAAGTATTTGTATGTTGCTTGTTTTGTTCTAGTTTCTATAAATTGTCTTTCAACTAACGGCAATTGTTAGGGCGTTACTGCAGAAAGTAATAAAACTTTAAAATTACTTTTTCCTGCCTTACAACTCCACACATACATACACATAACATATATTGAAAATGTTAGCGTTTAACTAGTGCTCAGACCTTTTGTTGCCGAATAATTGCAAAAAAAATATTGTTCAACATAGATGCAATAAAATATCTATTTTACTAGAAATTGAGCATATCTACTCACGTTTACAAAAAATTACAAAATATGCTTCAAAAAAGTTAAGCTCTCCATGTATGAATATCCTCCTGGCGCGATAATCATCATAAAATGCTTGAAAGCTTACGCTTTTTTAATGCTATAACTGCAGCCATTAAACATAAATACACGCATATGTATGTGCTAGTTTTTTTCTCTTCAAATTTTTAAGTAGCCTTAATGTCCTTTACATTAAGCTGGATATGGCATACCAGTTTCCGGGCCAATTTTAAAAATCGCTTAATACTATTGAAGTACAAAGATAGTTTCAAAAACAGCTGGAATGGTTGGCAACCGATTAGACCAAAATCCTTGGGTAAGACGTAATAGCTATTCACCGCTTTCGGAATGAAGATGAATTTGACTATGTTTCAAAACTTGCGAGCCTAGCCGAAGTTCAAGCTTATGGCTTTACAGTTGTACAAAAATTATTCCATCAGGCCATAAAGACTTATGGAACTTGAAACAGTTGGTAGCCCATGCAAACTCGGTTGCTCCCAATGGATGACTGGCAACCCTCTATGGCTAGCAATCGTTGGCAATTGGGGATCGGACTCCGGAAAGCCGTCTACTATAAGGTCTAAGGTCAACTGGTACCTTCGTCCACCACGGAAGTTTTCGCCTCTGTAAATTCTCAACAGGCAAGGGAAATAATAGGGCGTATCGCATACCAGAATCAATTGATAAACTAAATCATTAATGGCAGTCTCACTTAACTCCTAACTGCTTTGCACCGCTGGTAGTTATACCCCTAACTTACTACAATAAATTTCTCAATTTCACCGCCTGGTATTCCTAAAGGTGATTTTACTGAAAATCAGATCTTCCGAGACCAGAGTGAGCTCTAAAAGCATCTCCCTAACTGCAGTAATGTAACAGGGGTCATCACCCTTGTTACATATATATAAATCCTATTTTTGAATGGCCATTCATCCCTTTCATTGGTATCCTCATTCCAAATTTGACATGATGCAAGTTACTGTCATCTGCGACGATAATCACTCCACTGCTACAACAACAACAACAATGATAACCACTACGCCTCTTCATATTAACTCGATAACGAATACATAGGCTTTTGATAACAAATCGACAACATTTTGGTAAGCACTACGAGTCATGATTGTACGAAATATCCAGATCCGTGCTTCACCCACTTTTATTTTTGCTGCTGTAGCGATAAAAAAACTCCCCGAATGTTTAGGTGAGTATTCTCGATTTTGATGGTCTTTGCCGGATATATGTGCTCTAATGCGTTCTGGTAACAATAACTATTAGGTACGACCATCTCGAGAACGATTTCAGCAGGATTTTCCAAATGTAGGTGAGGTTGATAATTGGGTTGATAAAGGGCTGCGCTAAATACCACAATTGGGTATTTTAGTCACATCTTACACTCAGAGAAAAAATCGTTCTAAAACGAACGAAACAAGTTCAAGATTAAGAACATTCGTTGACAAAAGTCTGTTAAGTACGTTTTTTCTTAACTTGTGACCGATGGGCTTGTTTTAAGAACAGTTTTACAAGCACACCGTTCGTATTTTATGACCAGTTTGGTATTGATGTGTGAAACTTCTGTGCTCATTTCAAGCACTACTTGGGCTTCATTTAAGATTTTTCGTTCTCACGCTTCGAGAACGATTTGGGGTCGATTTAACATTTTTCGGTCTCAATTCAAGAACGGTTCGTGCTATATATTTGGTGGGGAGGGAAAGTATTTTTTTAAATATATTTATTTATTTTTTATTAATAATAATTTTTTTGTCATAAATAAAAAATATTTATAACAAAAAAATGTTTATTAAAATTCAAAAGTTACAGACAAAATGCATAATAAGCATTTTCCCATACATTTCTCTTATTGAGAAATTTTTCTTATATGAAGATCTAATCTGCATATATACTTAAAGCATTTCATAACAAGTTTGAGAATTACCTGTGCATATGTTAATAGAACTGAACGAAAAATAAGAGTGAAAAAAATAGAACATAAAAAAACTGTTTTAAAAAAATTCAGAGTTTGACGGTGATCGAACCCGCGCCACACGATCGCAAGCGCAACATCATAGCCGCTGGGCCACTACAACTGCTTGATAGCTGGTGCCAAATGTTGTATTTAACATTGTAGTGCACAGGAATTGTACAGTTTTTTTTTCTTGGGCTTAATTTAAGACCATCGTTCTCATTAATAGAACATTTGTTCATATTTTAAGACCAGCGGTTCTCTTTTCAAGAGAATGGTGTCAGTTCAACAACGAGGTTGTTGTTTTAAGATCAGGTCGTTCGTTTTTCAACAACAAAAAAGTAAGAACATGAAAAGCTTGGATTGAGTCCGGTCGTGCTGGATTTTAGAACGGCGTTTTTCTCTGAGTGTACGGGTATATTCCAAGCTCCCTAACCCGCCATGACCTTAACTGTCATTTAGTTCTTAACAGGGCTTTAAATTTCGGGTGTATAGCTTATCGGGAAGCTACTTAAAAGACGACTTCCAAAATTCCAAACCTCTTATAAATTTTCTATTTATCTCATAGTGCACGGGTCGATTTTTGAATTGGATGGTCACGGTGTCCTGAACTATGTGTAAGGTTTCAATCTTTTACCTCACTAAGAAACTACTTGAAAATCGATCGCCAGATTCCACATGCGCAAAATAAATTTTCTAAATTTCTGAAGAAAAGGCCCCTGAGCTATTTTCGAAGCTTGAGGTCTCTAGACTATCGAGTGATAATTTAAATCTCAAAAGCAAATTTTCAAGTTCAATTAAATTTCGCGAACCCTGCGCCACCTAGCGAAAGCTTCTTTCCCCGATGATCCATTGTAATCGGTCTCTGGAGTATACGCCAAGTCTCATACCTCTAGCTCTCTAAAAAGTTACTCAAAAAACTCCCTTATTTTGTACTGAAATTCGCGGGCAAACATGAAACTGACCTAATGTAAAAGAAGTAATATAAAACTATGAGGTACTTAAGAGAAATATTTCAAAATACCTCAATACCGCAAGTCCAAAATTAATGGTAGTAACTCTGCGCCGAATATTCCGTCGCTTGCACTGAAGGCTGTTTTATTGCGACCATGATATTAACAAATTGAGTACACACTTCGGAATTGGAAAACTCGGCGATACTCACATCTCTCTTATCTAGGTCTGCCATATATTACATACATGCTTTAAGTTCTTCTGCCCACAGTAACAACTAAAGAGCCGACAAATTTAAGATTTAGTGGATTTGCCCATAAGTTTGTACTTAAGACACTCCTGCGCTTCATCCAACGCTAATCTCTCGTGCGTAACAACGCTCAGATGTGCAATGAAAAGGTTAAATGAATTTCATACTTCATTAAGTTGTCACTACCCTTCACAAGAATACTTCTAAATTCTCACCCGCCACGACTTTCGAATGTTTGAGAGATAAGTTTAATAAGTTTGTCCTTTGTAGCGTTTTGTTGGGGGCGTTTACTTTTATCATTGTTCGCATAGCAAATTTTTTCTATTGTCTGCAACAAACCAGCCAGCACTTCCTCTCCAGGCTCGCATTTTGATAGCTAATAGTCAAACAAAATTAACGAAGGACATGCGAAATAACACCAAAGGGATCGTATAACTTCATGAAATGCCACAACGCTCGTAAGCGTTAGTGTTGAAGTTGACAACGGCTACGGTGTGGCGTATACGTAGCAAACTTTTATGCAAACGTTAATAAGTGAATGTTGTTACTTGCTTTTTTGTAAACTCTTGTTTGGCAAAGTATGTGGTAAATTAAAATTGAAGCTACAAAAAGAGTCAAGTAAAAAAAAACTTTACAAAGGACTATACTTATATGCGATGAAAGCTATGGGATTCCAAAAGTTAGAAGTCAACGTGCGAACGTTTCTCAGTGAAGTTGAGTGCAATTATAATTTCTTTTGTCATGAGTATCTTCGATTGACCATTTCATTTAGATTACAATTTCGCAGAGCAGAAATGTGAGTTCAAAAAAAACCCACCCGCAATCAGGAGTAGCGTTTTGACAACCTATTTCCTTGCACTTCTGGATGTGAAGTCGTAGCAACATAATAGTCTTATCGATCAGGAGATTGATCCGCAAACAAAGCGGATCCTTTTATTTTGTTTTATCTCTGATATTTTCATATGAGCTACATACATACAAGCATAGAAAAGTCTTAAGTAACAAAAAAGAAAAAGATTACGGCGCAGTTGATGAAAAAAATAATTGAAATTATTCTAGAGTTGATTCTTTTCTCGAGTCTTTAGATGTACAAATAGAACTATTAGGCAATTGATAGTGAAACGTCAGGAAATCCACTCATGTAACTTATTCAAATAACCATACTTTTTTGTCCGAATATTTTGTTGTTTTTAATTTTCACAAGTTTTTTAAATAATTATTATTCACTTTAGATTTTAAGTTAGGTTGAGAATGCGTACAAGGGAACTTAGCATACGTCCTTCAAACGTATTTTTGTGCATTGTGAATGCCCTCGGGTATTACTGGCTGGATTTATATTCGTAACACCTCAAACCTCCTCAAAACAAGTGATTTATTGATGGCTAGATTGGTTTAGTTCTTTTGATTTTCCGGGTGAATAGTTGATGCATATTGGATCGATTTAGCGCCATCATCAGAGTAATTTTTCGTTCTGATGTGTTGTTGTTGTTTGTCTTATTTTTATAGTTCATATGTGCATAAGTAGGTGTTGTCAAATTGAATGTTTGTGTATGGAGATATGTGTGTGTTTTATATACACTGATAAACTTGTGTGGTTAGCTGAAACAGGCAGAAGTCAGTATTTTTAGTTGTTTGACCTTTTTTGTGTGTTTACTGATTTGTTTGGTTTACTGCTTTATTGTATATTTACTTTATTTTTCTTTTGACAATTGTCAAAAATGTTATGTCGGATGTCATTATGTAATACTCCAATATTGCTAGTAGTACAATATGTTGGCAAATAAGTTTTGAATTCGAAATCGAAAAAATACAGCCTACAAAATTTTTGAGTTTGTAGCAGCATTGGTGTGAGAATAAAAAATTTTAATTAAGGTATATACGTTCCCTTTTCGAAACAAAAACATTATATCGGCTCTCTTATGTTTGCGAGTGTAGCCTGTCTGTAGGTAATATAGATTGTACCAGAGGTATAAAAGCATTAAAGAAGGCGATGTCGGTGACAAAGAACTATGTACTAAACCTCGTAATGCAGGGTATTATGCGGACTGTACCTATGGAATGAGTTCCATCCAGGTGATATATTGGGCTGTATTCCAACGGAGTCTTCCCAATACACGTGTTTACCTTATCGGACAGGTGGTAGAACGACGAAGCTGAAAAACTCAAGCTCTTATGTTGAAAAGGATCCACGGATGACAAAAGTGAAAAACTTAATTTCATATGTTGATGAGGAGGAGGAGCGATGGAGAACGGAGTCGCCAGCCACGGAAGACAAAAGCGCAACAAGCTAGACGTCGGAATCGGAGAACGAATGTAGCTGAGAGCACCGTAATGAAATGGCAGGTGAATCCAATTATTTTGTTTGACATTTGAAAATACTTCTGTTTTCTACCTAAAGCGCCAAATACACGACACGAACATTTCCGCGAACATTCCCGTTATGTCATGTTTCTGCGACCTTTTCTGTCGTGTATGGCGAAATAGCTCATAATCGTAGTAATTTCTGAACGGAACAGACGTGCGCGGAAAAATAAAATGGACAATACAAAATTTCTAATGTTCGGCCAAAAGTTCGTATAGTGTATGGCCAAAGCTGCGAACAAGATTGCGGAATGTTCACGGAAATGTCGTGTCGTGTATTTGGCGCTTAAAGGGATTGTTATTTTTATTTGTTTGTTAATGATAAAAAATCGAATTGTGAATTTTTTTGCGTTCATTGCGGCAGGGAAAATTTCAACGTGCGTTATTTCCAAATGACGCCAGCGCAAAAAAAATGCAAAAGTCGAATGTGTTTGGGCCGTATCTCTTACTCTTAGTCTTATTGTTGCCCTTACACTTTCTCTTACTCTTACTCTTACCCCTACTCTTATCGGCACTCTTACCCTTCGTCTTGCACTTGCTCTTACTCTTACTCTTATTCTTACTGTTACTCATACTCTTACTTTTACCCTTACTTGCTCTTGCTATTAGTCTCACCCTTATTCTTACTCTTACTTTAATTCGTACTTTTGCTCTAGCTCTGGCAGCAAAGCAAGGCCAGTCATTCCTACTAGAAAAAAAACTGCCGAAGTCGTCCCTACCTGCTTCTCTCTGAGACGAATATTCTTCGTTCGTTCGCATAAGTTTACCTAGCCAGCGAAGCCCTCTGTGTATAGCGCGTGGAGCTCGTCAATAAGCTTGTTCGAAGCAATTATTCGCTATTATTCTTACTTTTTCTCTAACGCTTACTCCTACAATTTTTTGTACTCTCACTCTAACTCTTATTGTTACTTCTGCTCTTCGTATCAGTCTTACTCTACCCTTACAATTCCTGTTTAATTTTGTAGACTTTTGGACAGGCTGGAACGACATGACCTTTCCTTTCGCTTCCTCTTTTTCTCGCCATTTTTCTGGAAATCAGTTCGGGCGATTTTTTCCTTAGACACAACTGCAATATCGGAGGACCTATACTAAGTTGCCAAAGCAACTTTAATCATTTCTTTTAACGATGATTTACCAACCTCTGACAAACAGACAAGAGTGGCATCCTTATATATATCTATCATATATGTAGATGTAAGCATGTTTATTTGGTTGCTCAAGTGCGCTTATGAGTATTAAGTTCACGCAATCCAAAATACAATTAAAACATAACAGCTTCCATATTTAAAAAATTTTATTTTCACCTTTTACATGGAATAACGCACATTCACACACTTATACACAGACAATTTTTAATAAAAGCCATAAAATATAATCGCTCAAAACTGCAGCGCTTAAGGGATAAAGAAGTTTCTTGAACTTAAGTTTCACTCCTCTGTAAAGCATAATATCAAAGCATTCTTACGGTCTTCCTTCATGCTTTCACATTTATGTTTGTGAGGATATTATCAAGTATGTGTAATAAAATAAATTAAAAAAAGTTTACAAATTGTTAATTTTAATTTCGCCCAAAATTACTAAATGAAATGAAGCGACGTATATACATATGTACATAGGAGTATGCTGCATGAAATATAAAAGGAGATTTCAAAGGAGCTAAAAATTAAAAAAATAAGATACAAAAGTGAAGACACATGCTCCTTATCCAACACTTACTTAGCTACAAACAAACATGTATCCATACATACTTATAAGTGCAAATATTTCCCTACATATGCGCATATATGCAGAAAAGCTCCCTACTTGCGACTCGAAACTATTACTTCTTTCCTGCAGGCGCAAAGAAAATATTTGCAGAGAAAGCGAACTAAGCTTTGTTAACTTTTTAAAATTGTTGTTGCTCTTTCTTACTGTTTTTATTTTGTGTTACTTCATGTACATAAGTATTTCATTATGCCTGTATAAGAGTGTACGTTTTTTTCCATTTGCTCTTCGATGCAACATTTCTTTGAGTTCCTTGAAATTTGAGTTACTTCTACGGAATAGCGAGGCCTGCCATCATGCAATACATAAGGACTTACAACTTCCTTTACGATATGTAAGCCAAGGTTATTTAAAACTGAAACTGTCGCTGTATTAGTAAGAGTATTACGAGCGTAGTGGTGTTGGTTTAGTCGTTTATCAACGAGCAATGAAGCAACACAAATGCTGGCATTATTTGCACGCACCCGAAATATTTCGCAAATATGCCATTATATATTTTTTTAAACAAAAGTCTACATCGACGTTGCTTCTCAGCGACGACTAAGATATTCAATAAAACACATAGCGAAGCAATCCGTGTGAATCGTATCTGCACAATTGTGCTATGAAATGACGCCCCCTGTTCTAAAAACATGTCTTACTCACCCCGAGATACAGCGACATTGCACATCAAGTCCAGTAAGCTGGGAGTTTTAACTCTTCCCTTGCAAGGAAAGGTCTGGGTGGAAATTATCGTAAGAAGAGGGTTGTCTCATTAGCATCTTTGCTTGGCCTGCAGTTTACGGTTGGCATTGTTAAATCCAAATGGAAGTCACTCTAATGTACATGCGCTTACCCTGCAAAAATCGTTAGATCATGTGGTCCACTGGAGTACATACCATTATACTCCACTGTAATTCAGCAATGGACCAACTCATATTTCTACACGAACATATTGTAAGCCGATCATTGCTCGTTTTTAACTATTGTAATCAATATACGATGTTTATTGGACTGTGGGTACTCCATGATTAATCTGATGTAATGCGAAGATGGAGTATATGGTCCGGTCCAAGGACATCGCAATGTTAATTGGACTATATTTTTTGTATGAGTTGTGGTTAATTTTGGAGCACTCGCTTGGTCCATATCGAGTACTCCATACATGCATGCATGGAGTACTCGCGATTTTTGTAGGGTATTTGTACGTTATGCCGGTTGGTACTTTTCGTACTACCATATTTACAGTTATTAATAGCAGTTTAACGAAATTAACGGTAGCACAGCGCCAATTTTGCTTGCAACTTTTTATTGACCTTTCAGTTAATTTAAATTTTACTACTTGCACTGTACTTCAACAAATTTAAATTTTTGGCAGCATTATTTATCTTTCTGTTATCCAACACAAGGGCGCGCGTATGCTTTTGACTTTGCTTTCGAGGTCGGTACTTAGGTTTCAGTGGAGTCACGAAAAAGTCTTACTTATAAATTAAGTGCGCTTATTGCAATAAATTTATATACATAAATAAGTATCTATAACTAAAAAAAAATTTAAGGCGCGATAACCTCCGAAGAGATCTAAGGCCGAGCTTCTCTTCCAATTTGCGTCGTGCTCCTCTTGATTTTCCCTACAAATTGGCCGGACGGGACCTACATGTTTTATGCCGACTCCGAACGGCATCTGCAAAGCAGATGAGTTTTCACTGAGAGCTTTTCATGGCAGAAATACACCCGGAGTGCTTGCCAAACACTGCCGAGGGGCGACCCCGCTTAGAAAAATTTTCTTCTAATTGAAAAATCTTATTTCTAAAATTTTGATGTTGCTTTGCCCGGGAGTTGAACCCAGGGCATACGGTGTGATAGGCGGAGCACGCTACCATCACACCACGGTGGCCGCCGTCAAGATTAAAAAGGCCATCTCCTAGGACTTGTAACCGAATTTGAGACAAAAGAAGCTTTAGGGTACAGCAAAATAAGAGCGTGGGTTTTATCTTGTTTGATCCGTATAAAGTGCCGAAAAAGTGCATCTTGCGATGAAAGGGAGCAAGACTAAATACATGCCTCATCAAAGAAAAAAGTATGGAGGACTGTGTCTGCTTGCAAACTGACATTTAGTTTGTGGCAGATTTTGTCCATAGAACGCATTTTTGAGCAGTTCAATGTGTCACAAAGGTCTGAAGGCCTCTTTTCTTCCAATATCAATGTCATGTTTTGCTCTCCTTAACATACTTCAGGGAAGAGATGGTCAAATAAATTATATATATATTCAAGACCTACAGCTATAATTCTGAAGCCCTGTTTTCAGTGCTTAATCTGAGATGAGCAGTGAAATTATATATAAGCAACCAAAGTATGACGAATAAACTGTGCTATACTTTTAGCACCTTAAACTCGCACTAGAAAACCGACTAAAAACTGAAGGGCCAAACTCTACAAAACTTAAACTGCAGTTCAAGGTCGCAAAAGGAAACCCAGGTCTGAATCTTTTTATACTTGACAAATGAGATGCCATATGTACTCCTTTTGTAGTTTAAGAAATTTAAATGTAACCTCTGAATTTTATTCTTAATTTTCTGAGTTGCAACGTTCTTAACTAAAATCTAAAATTGGAAAAGGCTCCATGAAATGTAATTATCTGAACTTGAATCGGAATTATCCGAACTTGAATTGAAAACTCTAAACTTGAATTGTAATACTCTGAACTTGCATTATAAGATTGTGCAATTTAACTGAAAAAATGTAGGTCCTGTATAAGATCGAGGTTAAATCAACTGCGGAAAGTCTACACTGCCTACCTCCTCTAAGAAACGTTTTAATAAATCCTGGTAACTTGGAATCCACTTGACATAAATCAATAATATTTGTTTATAGGTCATAGTGTTCGAGGTCCAGGCAATTTTGGAAAACTGAGACCTCCACAGGGATTGCGCCATGATTTTTGCACAGTTTTCGGGATCATATCTGAATTTCGCACCCTTTCATGACTGTTTTCGGGAATATTGCGGGACTATCTTAGGGTTGTTTCGGAATAGCTTTCGTATCCTTGGCACTATTTAGGCACCAATTCAGGATTATTTCAGTACTATTTTCGATATCAATTTGGGACGATTTCGGGACTACTATGGGATCGTATCAGGATCATTTCAGGGCTACTATTGGGTCATTTCGGTTTATTTCTGGATTGTTTTCCATTTTGGGACTATTATGGAATTATTTCGACACTAATTTTCTAATGCTTGTGGAACAATTTTAGGATCGTGTATTAGATACCACTGGTGTTGTTCTTGACCAACCTCCATCCCTACGTGACGAACTGTAATGCTTGCCCCTGCGTCACACAATTTATGGATCCATATTAGTTCTATTTTCAAGATAATTACAACTAATTCGTATGCTTTATTTTCTTCGTGCAGTTAGAGCAGTGTATGGAAGTACAAAAACTCTTTATTTTGTATACCTTCCATGAATGTGAAATGGTATATTTAGTTTGTCACGAATCTCAAAATTGCAAGTCCTTAAAGAAGAAGAAATATACCCACTCATAAGTATCCGTCTGTCTATCCCCGGGGGACGACAACACAGTCCCTCCAGATAATGTGCAGAAGCTGGTGGAGCACTGCAGAAGAGCCAAACTTCCGATGATTATAGGAAGCGATGCTAACTCCCACAACACGGAGTGGGCAGCAGTGATACCAACCAAAGGGGTGAGTGTTTACTAGAATATATAGCCAGCAACGATTTGAGTATATATAACGTCGGGAGTAAAACGACGTTTGTCACTAGAGCCAAGGGCAGAAGTCCTGGATATAACACTTGGCAACAACCTAACTGAGAATATGATCTCGAAATGGAGGGTTTCAGAAGAACCCTCCCTCTCGGACCACAGGATCATAAGGTTTGAGCTGGGTGCTGTATGGGGCAAGCCAACCCTAAAAGAAATCCCAAGAAAACAGACTGGGGCAGCTACAAAAGTATCATAGAGGCTAACGTAGATAGCCTCAGGAATAAGAGCAGAAGCACTAACTGTACTGAGTTAGAGGCAGAGTGGACAGGGCAAATCTGATAATGATAGATGCATACAACTCCAGTTGCCGAGTCTCCTTAGTTAAGGGTAAGAAAGCAACCCCCTGGTGGTCGCATGACCTGACACTACTAAGAACGAAAGTCAGGAAACTATTCAATGGGGCAAGGAGAACAGGCAACTGGTAGGAATACACTCAAGATCTTACAAAGTACAATAAAGAGATAAGGAAAGCTAAAAGGGAAAGTTTCAGGAATTTCTGTGAGGGAATTTCCAACACACCTGCAGCGGCAAGGCTCCACAAGGCCCTAGCCAAAGAGCAGAGAGAGATTAACCTAGCAATTAAGCTCCCAGACGGTACCTATACGAGAACGGTGGAGGTGCGAGCGAAGGCCCTCCTGAAAGCGCATTTTCCTGATGCCTCTCCGCAAGTACCGGAACCTGTTTTCCCCAGAGTGAGACCAACCCCATCAGACTGGCAGTTAGAAAGCTCCCTCTTCTGTAATGCCAGAGTCAGATGGGCAGTGGAATCCTTTGAGAAATACAAATCTCCGAGGGGTGGATGGCATCTACCTGTGCTAATGCAGCAAGGGACACAGATTATCCCACACCTCGTCAGGAATATGAGAGATAGCCTGGAACTGGGAAATATACCCATCGTGTGGAGGAGAGGAAATGTGGTTTTTATACCAAGAGTAGGTAAAAAGGACTACGCACAAGCAAAATTCTTCAGACCAATAAGTCTAACGTCCTTTATCTTGAAGGCAATAAAAAGATAATAGACCAAGAAATCAGGTCGAACGCCCTCAAGAGCTGGCCCCTACAACATAGCCAGCACGCATACAGAGCGGGACAGGTCCACGGATGCAGTTCTGTCTCAATTATCAAGCGAAATACAGAGGGCGTTCGAAGCAGCAGAAACAGCGCTTTGCGCTTCCTTAATATTGAGGGTGCCTTTGACAACACATATCACGAAAGCGTTAATATAGCACTGCAGAGAAGAGGAATTCAGATGCCCATCCAGAGATGGATTGACATCTACTCCGTACAAGAATCGCTGAAGCCCATGAGGCAACAGCGCAGTTAAGGTTAATACCACGAGGAGGTGCCTTCAAAGGAGGGGTTCTATCTCCCCTTCTGTGCAGCTTAGTAGTGGATGCACTCCTGCAAAAGCTATCAAACAGTGGCATAAGATGTCAAGGATATGCTGACGACATCGTCATAATCGCAAGGGGTAAATTCGAGAGTACGCTCTGTGACATAATACAGAGAGCATTGAACAAGGGGATGGTGCCCAGTGTGGGGCTTAACATCAACCCATATGAGACGACCATCATCCCCTTCACCAAACAGAAGGGTCCACCAGCTCTAAGAGCAATAACAATAGATGGAGTTGCGCTAGAATATGGAACCGAGGTGAAATACTTGGGGGTGATCTTTGACACCAAGCTCCTCTGGAAACAACACTTCGACTCCATGAAAACTAGGACCACGAAGTCCATCATGATATGCAAACATCTAGCAGGCAAATCATGGGGCTGCAGCCCACATGTACTAAGAATGATGTATACTATGATAGTAAAACCTATGATAATATATGGCTCGATAGCCTGGGCATCGAGAACAACTCGGGCGACGACGAGGCAAGCACTGTCAAAACTTCAGCGACTGGCATGTGTGTGCATCACGGGAGCTATGCGCACATGCCCTACAACAGCAATGGAAGCTATTCTCGATCTAACCTCGCTGTATATATCGATAGAGCAGTCAGACAAGCGAACCCTCCTGAATATCGCCAAGGAGGGCTCGGGCAAAGGCAAAGTCGTATTATCCCGAAGCATGGAAGGATTGAAAGAGAAGATCCCAATCTCTCAACTCCCGAGGAATGATATCCTCAGGCAGATAGTTTTTGAGAAAAAGTATAAAGTCGAATTGGGGAGACAAGGGTACATGGAAGGAAAGCAGAATTGAAAGTATTCAGCAGCGACATAAACTAGTATGGTACACCGATGGCGCGAAGACGCCAGAGGGGATTGAATCTGGAGTCTTTGCACCCATAGCCAATATATCGGTACCCCTGGGATCATACACGAGCATTTTTCAAGCGGAAGTATTCGCCATAAGCCAGTGCGCTGACCTGAATCATCAGCTCGAATACTCCCAATGAAACAATCGCCATACTCAGTGACAGTCAGGCCGCCCTCAAGTCGATCTCGGCGTTTGAGATAAAATCAACACTGGTCCTTGAGTGCGTTGAAAAACTAAATCGACTAGGAGCACACAACGAACTACTGCTGGCCTGGGATTCCAGGCCACAGAGGAGTTGAGGGTAATGAGCAGGACGGATAGTCTGGCCAGAGATGCAGCAACGACACGACTCATCGGTCCGGAGCCGTTCCTGCCAGTAGGTCCGCAGGAAATTATCGGGCATTTATTAGTAGAAGAGAAGGAAAAGAGGGAAGAACACTGGCGCAATATGCCAGGCCTGAACGATCCAAGCTGACTGTTAGGGGGTTACAGCACAATTTCGATATAGGCATTGATAGGCCTCTCGAAAGATAACCTAAGAATCCTAACAGCTATTATTACAGGGCACGCAGCCTGAATAGCCACATGCAGAAGCTGGGCATACTATCGAACATACATGCCGATTTGGAGATCAATCAGCGGGGACGGCGGATCATATCCTCCTGGAGCGTGACGCAATCTCAAGAAGCAGGGCTAGTGGGCTCACATGGCCAGCACATTCTCACATTAAATCACTCAAGTCAGGTGAACTGCTAGGGCTTCATCAGAGATGTCGGCTTGGATGAGGTGCTGTGAAGAAGCTGACGGCACAATAGACCAATGGTCGCAGTGCAATCCTCAATTAACTATCTATCCGTCTGTCTATCTGTCTTTTATATTGCCGATTATTCAAATATTATGAATGGGATACGATTATTTCTCAGCTCAACTCATGAAAGGTATAAAGACTTCGGCACAGCTGAAGACAGTCCTGCCATTACCTGCTTATTATGTTGTTATACAAAAAAAAGCTCTGCAGCGAAATTTCACAAGAGTCACTGGAGCTAATTAAATCCGCTCATAGTATTTTCTGAAAAATATTTGTTTCTCCAAATATTGAAAATGCATTTTTATCTTCTCAAATTATGAGAATTATGCAAATTAAAACATGTTGATCAAATTATTCATCCAAACATTCTACACCTTTATTACGGGTGTTTTGCTCACTGTGCTTCCTCATTTTGCATGCACATATATTAAGCGACTCTTTTAATAATGTTGTCTAAAATCAAATAACTACATTTACTTACATTTATAAATATTAACTTCTCATTTTATCTCGAAATTTTCTCTTAGGTGCTTTCACGCACCATCCAATTCCTACCAAAGTAATATCCAAACCCATTTGCAATGCAAAAACTCAACTTAGTAGCATTCTGACACCCACATAAAACAGCCAATAATCAAACACGCTTGTAATATATATATATATATATTAAAGGCACACACATCTGTGAGCAAATAAAGAGCAGTAAGATATAAAATTTTTTAAGTTGTTTTATTCTATTTTTTACACCTTTCATGAACATGAAATGGTATATTAACTTTGGTCCGATGTTTGTAACGTTGAGAAATATAGAAGATAGACTCACCATTAAGTATACCGAATTGATCATCATGTCCGTCCGTCTGTCTGTCCATCCGTCTGTCTGTTTGAACGCAAACTAGTCGCTCAAATTTTGAGATATCTCAATAAAATTGGCATAAGGATGTATTTTTTATTATATTAGACATTTGTCGGATCGGTAGGATCGGACCACTATAAACATATATCTCCCATACAACCGATCGTTCAGATAAGACGATTTTGGTCATTTCTGCCGCAATTTAGAAAGTATAAACATGAAATATATATCATAAAAGATATCCTGAAAAAATCACTTTGATCGGAGCTATATATAGTATATATCCCATACAACCGATCGTTCAGATAGAAAGATTTTGGCCATTTCTCCCTTTGTTTCCAATATAAAAACGTGAAACTTGGTGATATATATTCTAATATATCATAGACGATTTTCTGTAAAAATCATTTCGACCGGAGCTATATATAATATATATCCCATACAACCGATCGTTCAGATAAGGGGGTTTTTGCCATTTCTTATTTAGATTTATCTGTTCTCTATATATTTCTTAACTTATACATCCGATTATTTGGAGATTACGAATGGGATAAGATTATTGTTCAGCCCCATTCATGAAAGGTATGAAGCCTTCGGCACAGCCGAAGACAGTCCCGTCCTTACTTGTTTTTTATTAAAGTATTTTCACTTCTTCTTCTTGGCCGCCATTGTCTCCATTTAATCCAAAACTGTGTTTTGATATAAGTTTTGAAATAGCGCTACCATATCTCAAAAAACCATGTGTCCCAAAATTTTATTTTGCAATTCTAATCGCCTTTGGATGTATTGATCGTATAAAGTACAAAAAGTTACTACGTAAGACCTAGGGCCTCTCTGCACGACTTGGTTTTTTAGTATATATGTTTACGTTTAACAAACTATCCCGGGATGTATTAAACCCAAAACATACATCTACTGCATCTCGAACTTAACACCACCGCGAACAGACAATTAAGTTTATTTTGCATTATTGGTAAGGGCTTAATCCTACTGTGCAGCTGAGACGCTTGCATGCATGAATTTCGATCTTCCCTCACTGGGCATCCTTGCAAAGTAGTCGTGGCCATGTGTCAGCAAAGGACGCCGCTGCTAGGAAGTGACTTATAAGCTAAGTGAGGAAACACAGAAACTCCGATTTTACTTTGAGATTATAAAAGAAACAAACCGGAGCGACCCCGGTTACCCATAAAAAGAAGAACGGCAGAACGAGCTATGAGCAGATGTTGATCTAAACTTGGATATCTGAAGAAAGGAAGCTCCTTAATGACATGATCAGAATAATGCAGGAGGAACCAAAACAATAAACTTCTAACAGTACTCGATACATTAGATACAATAGAGTTACGCTGATAAGGCTGAACAATATTTATACCTTGAAATAGTGGAAGAGAGAGTTTTTCAAGCTTCCAAATGCAGGGCATGAACCCATGTGTGGTGAAGTCTGAGGATGCGGCGAATCTGTTGAATAATCAAAACTCTGTCATAATTACACGTAATTGAAAGGTGCTCATATCGGTTTTCCTAACAAGCAAAGACGGGGAAGTATATGTATGTTGTATGTGCCTAAAATAGACGTAGTCGCAATGCCCAAAATGTTAGAAGAAGGAAAAGAAGCTGCTAAGCAATAGTTTGAAGGAAGGTTTTTCCCATTTAAGCGGTCAGAGTTTAAGAAGTACTACTCTCCTTAAAGGAGTATGCAGCTCACACTTTATACCAGTTATACAAAGATTTATCTTATAAAAATACCCCATAAAAATTTCAAAATTTCCATAATATAATTTTGTTGAGGTGGCAATGCTATTTCAGCATTTGATCAATTGTGTCCTTGTTTTCTTGTATGATGTTTAGTTGTTTAACGAAACCTATAAAACTATTTGAAGTAATTTCAAAAATGTTTTAAAAAAAAATCGAAATTTCAAGAACTTCTGAAAAATCCTAATGAAAATGTACAAGCATTTGCTGAGTGGAACTTCCTCGCTTCCCACGGCAGCCAGTTCTATGTACCGGAGTGACTTGGGATTTTTTCCCGGACTAAGAGCTGTCATGTCAGTGTATCCGTATTTAATTTATTGCGTCCCTCCCACGAATTGTCACCCTCGGAGCAGGCCCTAGCAGCTGTATTTCTCCATACTCTCCTGCTCCGGGAAGGTATTGAACTTAACCCTAGGACTTATACCCAAGTACAGGTGTGGCCAGTAGCACAGTAGTAGTAGATATTGACTTGAAATTTTTGATCTAGGAAAACGAAGTAAATCTACGTCCACTGGTGTCTTATTTGTCATGCTAGGTCCATGCATTGATGCGATATAAGCTTTCAAAGTTGACACCTACGACTTCTTATACCCGGGTACAGGTGTGGCCAGTAGTTTTTTTTCTCGTTTTTTCTCATTTTTTTAAGGAAAAAAATTTGTATTTATTATTTTCTTTATAAAATATTATTTTATTGATTATTTCTTATAACTAAATATGCAAGCAAATTTAAATTATTCAATTTTCTTCATTATTTTCACAAATATACATGTAAATGTATTTGAAGAATTCTGTATGCATATTGGGCGCTGACATATTCTGCACATGTTACGCATCCGTCTTCTGTGTTGGTTATGGATGTAGCAGAGAAAACAGCTTCCAACCTGCTGTTTCTTTGGTTTTGCACCAGCAGCTGCAGACGTGATGGCCTATTGTCAGCACTTCCTTGCAAGGCCGTACTTATGAAACTCGCGACTGCAATTTTTGTGTTGAAGTTCCGCATCACTTGCTGATTCGCCGACCGCTCTTCAATTATGGGCATAGATAATTCCTTGGCGAGCTGGCGAAGAAATCTCTTACGCTTCGCATTGGTGCATCTGATGTTGGGATTATTCTCATAATATATGATGTACGCTGCCAATGCAGTCAAATCAATCATATTGAAGAATGGGGACAACGGCCAACGCTTTGTCATCCTTGGCAAGTATATTCTCCAAGAAATTGGTCCATCTCGTCCACTCCTCCTTTCGTTTTGTTATAAAACTCGATCATTTCTGGTTTTCGCTTTCGCCAATGTGATCATCGTCATGCATTGATGATAGTAATATAACTGCCTTGTTTTTTTTCGGCACATAGGAGCAAATGGATATGTTGGGCCTAAAACCGAATGTACTTGACATCTCTGCACGATCTTTGTGTGCCAACATCTCCTTTGGTATGTAGGGCTTATTTTCCGCAGATTTCCAACTGCCGTCAAATTCATGGATGACAAGCTTTCCAGTAGATTTAGGGATGTAAAAAAATTTTCCATTGTTATATTTCGGCCGGTTCCACGAAAGCGGCTTACTAAATCCTTGACCACGCGTTCACCCTTGTTAGTTTCCCGTCCCGTAGGTGCTTGACCAGTATATATTTGTCCATGCAGTGGATATGCGTTTTTGGCATCACATACCCACCACACTTTGATGCCATATTTTGCCGGTTTCGATGGGATGTATTGCGTGAAACGGGTGCGGCCACGATATGGAAAGAGCTGCTCGTCTACCGTTAGATATTCACTTGGCTTATATGACTGCTCAAAGTTGTAGTTCATCATGGTCCACAGCTCGGATATTGGTGCAGCTTTGTCAGTTACCAAACGTTGTGCCCGTGTGTTGCCATCGTCAAACCTTATAAACCGCAGTATGGCCTGAAAGCGGCTAATGCCCACTGACGCACGATATAATGGACAATTTTCCACCGACCACAAGTCCGGCGCACATTCGGCATTGCTGCGGTTAGCGCCAGTCATAATAAGCACTCCAATGAACGCATACATTTCGCTCAAAGTAACCTTCTTCCATGTTTTTGGTTCCGCCTCTGGATGTTTTACGTTTAATTCCGCATATGTAGCTTCTGCTTTTTTGTAGCGTACTATAATATCCACCATTTCCGGAGTCATAAAACATTTATATGTGTTGACTATTGACATCATAGTAGTTGATCTTGCGGGCCCACTTCGCTGTCGCAAAATATTTTGTTGCCTAGTTTGGCGTGCAAGTCGTGGCTATGAGCTCCATATGGTACTATCACGTGCTACGAAATCAGCTGCACGCAAATTAATCTCCTCAGAATCATCTGCAGCATCGGATTCATAGTCAGATTCTTCGTGATCAGCCTCATCTACCTGGGCATTGTCAATTGTGTAATCAGGGTCTTCTACATCCGATTCAACCACGCCATCTGCTACTTCTACTTGTTCGCTTTCATCCCCTTAAGGGTCGGAAAATAATTCATCATCTGAGATTTCACAAACAGGTTTTGTATGTACTGCTCTTTTTCAGCGTCAGATAATCTATATAAAAATAATTAATTTTTATTCCATTATGAAATTATATTTGAGTTATTTGTACTTGCCTCATATATTGATTCGAAGACAAATATTCCATGTTCCTTCTGCTATCCATGTTGTAATATTTTAGATTTTGTCTGACTTGTTATTTTCACAAATATAAATCAACTTCACACTTCAAAAGAACGCTTTACAATGAATATAAACTCGCAAAACTGCCGTTTATATAGCTGCAACCCTTAAGTTTCTGGAAGCATTTCTTACCTGCCAGGTAGTTGGATTATATAAAATATTGTTTGTCAGCAAATTCTAGCAAGGGTACAATATAATGTCTTCTTCTAAATAATTAAGAGTGCGCGAAAAAGGTTGTATTCTAAAAATTCTAACAACAATAGAAATTATTGACTTCTTAGAAATAACTTAGAATGCGCGCAATTCTTAGAAGCAGGCTACAAATATATGTTTATAACTACTTAAAATGTTCGTAAGACAGTCAGCTACAACAATGCATTAAAAAAAATAACTTGTTTCTCAGAAAAAATGAGAAAAAACGGGTAAAACAGGCTACTGGCCACACCTGTACCCGGGTATAAGAAGTCGTAGTAAAAGTTGGGTATAAGTCCTAGGGTTAACCCCGGTTCAAGGATGTGGTTCTGCTACATATTCCGCAAAAGGATCTATCTCATCATACTCTTGTCGGTGTATCACGTGCATGTTCTGGGTTAGAATATAGTGGAATCCCATATCTCGGCTGCCAGCTTAAAAACGCTCTGTTTTCGATCATTTTTAAAAGCGCCCCATATAACGTCAAATTTTTTAATTTATGCACAGTTAGGGCATTTTTGGAACAGATTCCAGGATAGGGCTTTCTTGAACTGAATTCTGAGATAAAGAGTTTTTGAAACAAATTCTGAAATTGAGCGCTTTTCTAAAGTTTTCTGAAAACTGCTGTTTTTGAATTGGCACCCGAGATAGAGTGATATTAAAGTCAGCAGCCGATATGCAGTGTTGTAGCTTGTATGTACAATTTTATTTTCTTTATGGGGGAAAATCTGAAACACCCTTCGAAAAACAATTTCAAATCAATCATTGCAGCTATTGCTGCCACCTTTTCATTCACTGATGTACTTGCCACATGCCGTTACCCATGAAATCGAACATTAACATATTCATGCAAATAAGCGTGTAACATTTCATATAGCCGTAAGCAGCATCAATATCGAATTTCTCAAAAGATTTTACTTGGTTCTTTTGCATTTTGTAAAATTATTTTGAGCACCGAAAAAATTTGCATCAAATATTCATTGCCTACTTCCGAGCGAACTAAGAGCTGACTTTAGGCAAGCCATATTACGCATACACGCACACAGCTGCGCGTATAGCATGTAAATTTTAAAACAGCCGCTTTTCGAAGAATTTTTGTTTTATTTATTATTCGTGCTTTTTCAGTGCCCTTAATTCTTTCAACTTACTTTTACTTGATTTATTATTATTTCTTGTGCTTGAAGATGTAAATGAATATGTAGGTATGTATGGGTGCAAAGCAAGGCGCTTTAGCAAATCGGAGCTAATTCAGCTTTGTGGGATTTTAGGCCTAGGTTAGGTTGAACTGGCTGGTCCATGAGGACCTCACATAGACTGATTGAGTCCGTAGTGTTACCAGAAGTTTGTTTTAACGACCAAACCGAAAAACCCTATCAAAAACCAGGACCTATGTTATAAAATAACTCCGTCCTCTTGGCAAATACTAGAAGCTTACAAGGACTTAAGCCACTTGCTGCTTCTAGATCATTAAGCTGTATCGCTCCTAATAGCTGGAGTCTTAGCCTGGCAGGTGCAGGGCAGGAGCATAGAACGTACTCGATCGTTTCCTCCTCCAACCCGCACTTCCTACATCTGCTATCACTGGCCAAGCCTAATTTAAAGGCATGTGACGCCAGAAGCCAGTGTCCAGTCAGAAAATTTTAGGCCTAACTTTGTCCTCCTTTAATTTGTGCTCCTTTGGGAAAGCACATAACTGCACTTCTATATCGAATTCAATATGTATCAACAAAGGAGTCCTCTTTCATAGTAGACACTCTCGGTTGGGGCGTTTCCTGAGCTATAGACTGGTTTTGGCTTTGAGCTTGATATGATTATCCAGCGAGTCAAAACGATCCATACTTGGTATGTGGATACATAATTTAAGGAATTGATTAATGAAAGTCAGTGCAAAGTTGCGTAAAATCGTTTGAGCGCGCTGAGATAATAAAAATGTTGCCCTTTTACAAGTCTTCGTTTCATCCTTGGCACATTATTTCAATTTTTCAAGTTCCTGATTAGTGTTGATATTGAGCAATCTAATTTGAAGGTAAATATGGTAAGAAGCTTAAATAGCTGTTAAATCAATTGTTTTTGTTTTTAACTGTTAAATCGTGAAGTTCATATTCAATTAACATTTATGCATGAAAACAATATTTCCTTTTTATACATGTCACGAATCTAAAAAATGTAAGTTCTTAAAGTAAAAGAAGGTTGAATCATTGAGGGACTTAGGAACCATGCAGATTTCGCCGCGGTGTTTCATTTAACTCATACGGCTAAAGGTCAAGCAGCGACATATATTTAAAAAAAGTAGGTTTATTAAGGCAGCGTTGCCAAACTTTAGACTAGAAATTAACAAATTATATGGCTCACAAATTGCACCAGACTTCTATCTGGATTTATCTGGCTTAAATCTTGTTGTTACAGTTACATGCAAAATATTTATCTGACTCAGTATCTTGTGACGGGATGATGGCTTTTGTTTTGCTGTTATACCAATGGGTGGATAGTCCATACATCTTATATGTAATATAAAGCCGTTTAATATCGATTAATATAATAACATCGCATAGGAAGCTCCGATGCTTGAACTATGTAAATGGTTAATTTTGATACAACTTAAAAAATTTATAAAATAGGTTTGGAAACTAGCCAAACTGTGATAAAAAATCATAAGATTGTAGTTTACACAGGTATCAACAACAAAAAATCAGAAAGATGGATTTTTTTGAAAAAAGCAGCTTATGTGTGTGTTCGCTGTCAAGCATCGCTGAAACATACATTCAGCGAGAGCATTTCACCACATCAGATATTGAAATAGATCAAATTGTGGAAAAGGCCATTTGGCGAAAAGCATGATTACCTACGTACATATGTAAGTATGTAAACAGTTTCATCTCATATCGCTCTCATTTTAGAAAAACCGATTAAAAACCGCAGAAGTCTTTTGAAGCAGACTTTTCTGTTTACAACTTTTAAATGATTGGTAAGACAAAATTAAATATATTGTGACGAATATGAGTGACACTAAGTGATACTCACATCCCTAGTCTGATGCTAAGTAAATAAAGTCACAACAACAATAAAGCAGACAGTCACTTGTATCTACATAAACGAATCAATCATTACGTCTACACATATGTACGTATACGCAGCTGAGAAGCAACGCACAAACACATGCAGATATCTTATCTGAGATGCTCCTAAAGGTATGCAATTATAATTGTTGAAGTGGCGCTCACTCATACAAGCGCATGGGGTATGAGAGGTATAAAAATTATACATCTGTAGTTGTGGCTGAGAAATTTATAACTAACTAGTAAGTTCTGGAATTAGAAAAGCCTAGAAATATGCAACGAGGAAATCAGACAGTATAAAAGGCGACAACAGTAGAGGCGACAATCAGTTTCATTTAAGCTATCAGTCAGTTTGGTTATTAAGCAAGCTAGTTTCAAAGTATAAGTGTTATTGTGAAGTACTTTAATAAAGGCCATTTTTCCATTATTTAATATTGGAGTTATTTATTCAACAGTTTAGTGATTCGAACTTAGCAGAAGGTTACAAATAAGAGGATTTCAAGTAAATTCGTTACAATATATATATCATCCGAATATACTCAGCCCATTTTGGATACATTTTCAAGATAGCTATATAGACACCTAGACGGAGTTGCTATAAAGCTATTTCAAGAACTGGACCGAGATCGATCAACTATAAAAAATGGTATTTAGGATTCAACTGCACACAAGAAATTTGGACGGAGGAAACGAGAGAAAAGAAAAGCGAAGGAACGAGAATGAGATAGGGTTAGACGAAGACGAAAATAGAAAGATGGAGAAGCGGAGAGGGAGCTAGAAAAAATATGGATACAGGGAAGAGAAGGGAAAATGCGGAGAAGGGGAGAGAAGAGTGGATATAAGTAGAAGGAAAGGGAAGAGAGGGAGAGAAACAATCTTAAAAGTAATGCAGATAAACCGAAATTAGATCAGAACAACGCCTTCCGGGCCTGCTAGTTGATGTATATTGGAACGATTTCGCAAATAGGTTTTGGCGTTGCGCCTTCTTCAGTATCATTTTTCATTCTAATAGTTATTTGTTAGCCTTGTACATATTATAGTTCTAAGGTGCCTGATCAGGTGTTTTCCCCAAAGGATGACGGAAAATCGTTTCAGTATACATCAGTTTGAAATTATTTCTATATGGGGTTGCCACCTAAGGAATCTGTTAAACTTTTGTTGGTATATTGTCATCCCGAATGTTTGCGCGGCTACCTATATACCATCACGATGTCGTCAATTTTGCTTCGCATTTTTAAAGCAAGAAATCAAGTAGCTTGATGCATTATTTCATTCTGAAACCAAGTTCTCCTATTTACCATATTTCGGAACTGTTAAAGACGACCAGGCCTTTACCGTATGGGGATTTTATATCATGTATGTAATCATGGAATAACTTTCTGCTGCCTGCACCAATACAAATGTCCGTTTATTCCTAATGGCGCTCAGACGCTGCAAACCTCGATTAGCTCTCAAGCCGGATAAACTTTCTCCCAAGATCCTTCCATTTTTGCAGCGACCTCATGTATCAAACGCATGTGAGTTGACGAACGGGAACGGGATCGACCACGACCGCACGACTGAGACTGTTTTTCTTGCGGCAAAAGGGATGAGGTTCTTTAACAATACGCCAAACCCGAGTCCGGTACCAAGAGCAGACTGAAACCGAAAACAGACCCGATATGTTACAAAAAATAGATTTTTATACCCGAAAGACCGATAATACCGAAACAATGATAGATCTGCTCTTTACGAACAGGGAATCCATCTCATGTGAAAAATTGGAAGAGCATCAGATTTCTGATCACGAAACCATACAGTTCGAATCAAATTAGATAGAAAATTTCAAATGAGAGCTAAAAAAAACCATAACTTCTTGGGAAATTATGCGTGTGATAGTCTTGTCAACCAATTACGACAGGTTAACTTCTCTGGACTTGAGAACCTCAGTGTCGAAAACAAAGTCTCATTCCTAAACAATACATTATCGAATGCAATTACTACATTAACACACTCTAAATAAATCACTTTGAAACTTATGAACAAGTGGTACGACTGTGAACTAACGAATCTGCACAAATATAAATTCAATCTATACAAAATATCTCGAAGAACAGGTGAATGGAATGAATACAGCCTTACAAAGCGCATGTATAAACTCCTTATAAAGATTAAAAAGGCCAAGTATATGGAACAATCACTCACACATCACAAATCACACATAATGATGGGGATAGTAAGGCAATGTGGAAGCATTTGAAGAAAAGTATATGTATGTCCAAAGAAGATAATGGAATAATAAAATATTGATAAACGACCAACTATATACTCAGGAGAATGAAATATCCGAGTCGCTGAATAAATATTTCATTGACAGTACAGTCGAGATCAGCTCGAATATTCCAGTTAATAACAATAACGTAGCATTTTCGGCAGTTCAAAGTAGCACTCTTACTTTCAAATTTCAGATAATTTACCAGCTTATAGAACAGAAGCAGACAAATGTAATTTGTAATATAAAGGACTAAAATTCTACCATGAATTACCAAATGAAGTAAAATCTAGTAACATAAGAGAATTTAAACACAAATTGTACAATAACTGTAGAACACTGCCATTCTAGTGCAAGGTGGGCAAACTTTCGAATCACCAATAGCATTGCATACATCCCGAGTACTCTACGCTGGCACTCAACCTAATAAGTGCATTGCCGTTCAGATGTTGCCTTCGCACTTTAAATACGTTAACAGCATCAGATACAACTGGTACAATCCTTGCGTTGGTGTAATTCGTCTGCTACCTATCTCTCACTCCATTTGGGCAGTCAATAGACTTATATAAATAACTTAATTTAGATTATTTATTAATTACTATATATAGATATAAGCCAGGCTTAGTATAAGCTGTAAGAAGAAATAAATAAATGAATAAAGCAGGGTGAAACCGGAACCGAGTACAGACTCGAATTCGGAACCAGAAGCGGACCCAAAACCGAATATAGAACCAGACGGATAATGCAATCGAATCGTGAGCGGAAACCCGGATCAAATCGATATCCGAATCTAGCCTGGTATGAAAACTGGAACTGTAAAAGTATCGAAACCGATTCTGGAGCTGAAACTGGTATCGAAAGCGAAGCCGGAGCCACACCTGGATCAAAACTGAACCGGAAATACAACCGGAATCGAAACCACAACAAAAAACAGAAGAGAAACCTGAAAAATTCAAAGTTGTCACTTTTCTTTGGGAAGGCTAAGCTATGTTGAACTGGCCGGTCCGTGAGGACCTCACTTAGACTGAATGAGACCCCGCAGTCAAACCAACTAGTTTTATACTAGAAGATTACCAGTTTGCCAAAAATGCAAACTAGTTAGAGTTCTGTCTTTTTTCCATATTAGCAACTGGTATTTTTAACACGGCGATGTCCTACAAAATATCAATTTCCAGCATCAACATCAACAAACTAGTCATTATATACACCAACATCGTACCAGGTGCTATAATTGTCAGTATATATCATGGTCTTACCATTTAATACGCTGGGCATCCTCTGCGTCAGGATTATACCAATTATACTAGTTATTATAAACACCAATATCATACCAATTCACATACTAGTTAGTTTATGCAACAGAATGTTGTTAACAGCGTTCTTCGGGCGCGACCTAGCGAAGATATTTATCTCCTAATGTTTATCTGGATCAACCGGATGAGTTGTTATGTGCCGTATCTCATCGTAGTGCCTACGGAGATGTTTCCTTATCCCTACGGGAGGTGGGGCTGTATCAAGCAATTATATGCTGGGATTCCCGCCTTGTAACAATGAGCGCTTTTGGCTCACTATGTTGGTGATGTTCAGAGGTCATAGGAGGACATGTAGTGGCTGTTCTGAGTGCAGTATTTGGCATGCCTCCAGCCTTTACCAGTGTGTTATTTAAAAAACAGCAGTCGACTAATTGCTTTGTAAGTTGTGCTGCCGGCAAGCGACTTGAGGATTGTGTTGTGACTTTGTACTTTAGATACAATTTCGGATTCATGCGCCTTGAAGGTAAGAGTATTATGGAACGTCACCGTCACCCCTAAGGTCTGTGGGTGACTGACCGTAAGTAGCGGAACGCCATCGACGTTGTTGAAGCACATCAGTTCAAACAATTTTCTGATCGTACTTTTCGTTTCATGCCCACTGTCTTGGTGTGCATTACATACCACAATATCGTCGTCACCAACTTCTCCTACATACATAGTTATGCACTTTACATACTTTCGTTCTTTCCGTTGTCAAAATTTTCATAACGACATGGGTAAAGAGAGCAAACTGCAGCTGCATCGAAGTCGGTACCGCAACCTACAAGAAAACACTCTAGCATCAAGCCACCTCACTAAGTCACGTAAGCAATACGCATCTCTTCCTCCCAACCACCGGTCGACGCATAAGGTATTTAGCAAAACAATTTACCGCTCTTCGCTTGCACCGCTATACTGGAATATTGAATACATTTTTAATGCTTGGACATTGCTTTTCGAAATTGCAGTTAGAAATTTATGGATCATTGTTGGATACAGTCCGCTTATATTATCGACCCGCGAATTAATAGTGCATCAAATTAATTTTCTTTTGTTGTAATTTCTTAAATTAAATTTAAAACTTAAAGTGCCTACAAGGGTATTAATTTTTCGTTTTTATTTGCACTTATAGCAAGTGGAGAAGCCTACTTGCTCGACCAGACGTGTATGTCCAATATTTGCGTCATCTGTTTCCGAAATCTCATAAACATAGTGGTGAATTCGTCCATTGAGGGGCCAGGACCAGTTGCCATTACCATGCAGTCGTCGGCATAGGATATGTTGGTATCACGTTCTGCACCACCCCTTGTTTATGGTCCTATATTTCTAGGTTTCGCTCTTAAATTGAACCGACTCTTTCCGGCCACTCAGATAATTTGCGGTCCTTTTTTTAATACCAGGAGTGAACCTCCTAGGATTGGGAGTAATGCGCGGTGATTGACTGTGTCAAACGTTTTCGTAAGGTTAAGTGCCACGTTGTCGTACGACAGTACGTGTAGCGTTCTATGATGGAGTTTCGGGTGCTTCAGTCCGCAATTTATCAGGGTGTTAATGCGCTTAGCGCCATGGAAGTGGAAGTGATACGCATTTCACGGCAGCCATGCTGATGGCTGGCTAACCGAAGACTTGCGTTTGAAGGAAGCAGAAAGGTTTCCAACGTCTTCGCTACTGACTAAAGGAATGATAACGACTCGCTGTTGTTAGCCGGGTTTCTAGGCTTTACAAGTGGGATTATCCGTTCGATCCTTCATTATTCTGCAATAAAGAATAAAATAAATGTAAGGCGCGATAACCTCCGAAAAGATCTAAGGCCGAGCTTCTCTTCCAATTTGCGTCGTGCTCCTCTTGATTTCCCCTACAATTGGCCGGACGGGGCCTACATGTTTTATGTTTTGATGTTGCTTTGCCCGGGGTGTGAACCCAGGGCATAAGGTGTGGTAGGCGGAGCACGCTACCATCACACCACGGTGGCTGCCAATAGAAAAGGCAAAAACGACAAGTAAAGAACATACGTCAGGTAGCTGAAGTCCTTATGCTCAAGGTGTTCTAGCATCGGCATGACTATTCCGTCTGCGTCTATTGATTTAGAAGGTTTGGCGTTTGTATTGATGTGCCCGTTGATTTGTACGACGTCTAGCCTTGTTAATTGAAGTAACCATTGCGAATTGCCGGCAGAAGGCGTTCGCGCATTTCATAGAGTCCGACAGACAAAATTCTTGTCCATGAAGTATTCAAAAACTATAAAAAGCCCCACAAAATTTTAGCCAATGAACTATTCAAACACTTACTAGTATGAATAACCCCACAAAATTCTAGTCAATGAACTAGAATGTTTGCTGGCTACTTTAACTTTTGACTGCGGGGCCGTAGTGTTAAATAAAATAAATAAATGTAAGGCGCGATAACCTCCGAAGAGATCTAAGGCCGAGCTTCTCTTCCAATTTGCGTCGTGCTCCTCTTGATTTTCCCTATAAATTGGCCGACTCCGAACGGCATCTACAAGGCAGATGAGTTTTCACTGAGAGCTTTTCATAGCAGAAATACACCCGGAGCGCTTGCCAAACACTGCCGAGGGCGACCCCGCTTAGAAAAATTTTCTTCTAATTGAAAAACCTTATTTCTAAAATTTTGATGTTGCTTTGCCCGGGGTGCGAACCCAGAGCATACGGTGTGATAGGCGGAGCGCGCTACCATGACACCACGGTGGCCGCAACGTAGTGTTACTTACTTACTTACAACCCGCACTTCTTATCTGCTATCACATGAGTCTATAGTCCTCTCTTTTAATGATGGGGGTAACTTTGTCAGTCTAAACATGATCTTCGACACTTCACAGCCCGAGCTTAGGTTCATCCTTTTCCCGCTTGGTCGATCTTTCTTGCTAGTTCATCCGCTTTTTCATTCCCATCAATTCCCATATTCCCTGGGTCCCAATATTTTTTTTATTTTATTTGGATTAAAGTCGACACAGGCACAATGCGGTCAACTACCAAGACATATATTAACACAAAATTAATGTTACAATTAACAAGTAAGGAAGGCTAAGTTCGGGTGTAACCGCACATTACATACGCAGCTGAGAGCTTTGGAGACAAAATAAGGGAAAATCACCATTTAGCAAAATGAACCTAGGGTAACCCTGGAATGTGTTGTATAACATGGGTTTCAAATGGAAGGTATCAAGGAGTACTTTAAAAGGAGTGGGCCATAGTTCTATAGGTGGACGCCTTTTCGGGATATCGCCATAAATGTGGACCAGGGGTGACTCTAGAATGTGTGTTGTACGATATAGTAGGTATTAATGAGGTTTTTAAGAGGGAGTGGGCCTTAGTTGTATATGTGAAGGCGTTTTCGAGATCAGGGTGACCCAGAACATCATCTGTCGGGTACCGTTAATTTATTTCTATGTCATACCACGAACAGTATTCCTTCCAAGATTCCAAGGGCTTTTGATTTCGTCCTGCAGAACTTTTTCATTTTCTTCTACTTAATATGGTACGTGTCGCACCCATTTTACAAAGTTTTTTCTAAAGTTATATTTTGCCTCAATAAACCAATCCAATTACCATGTTTCATCTCTTTTTTCATATTTTGTACATAATTGTGGAATTTTTTCATTTTTCGTAATTTTCGATATCGAAAAAGTGGGCGTGGTCATAGTCGGATTTCGGCTATTTTTTATACCAAGATAAAGTGAGTTCAGATAAGTACGTGAACTAAGTTTAGTAACGATATATCGATTTTTGCTCAAGTTATCGTGTTAACGGCCAAGCGGAAGGACAGACGATCGACTGCGAATAAAAACTGGGCGTGGCTTCAACCGATTTCGCCCATTTTCACAGAAAATAGCTTTCGTCATAGACCTACCAAATTTCACAAGGATTGGTAAATTTTTGTTCGACTTATGGCTTTAAAAGTATGCTATACGAATTAATTGAAAAAGGGCGGAGCCACGCACATTTTGAAATTTGCTTTTATTTTTGTATTTTGTTGCACCATATCATTACTGGAGTTGAATGTTGATATAATTTAATTATATACTGTAAAGATATTAAATTTTTTTGTAAAATTTGAGTGTAGAAAAAAATTTTTGTTTAAAGTGGGCGTGTTCGTCATCCGATTTAGCTAATTTTTATTTAGCAAATATATAGTAATAGGAGTAACGTGCCTGCCAAATTTCATCATGATATCTTCAACAAATGCGAAATTACAGCTTGCAAAACTTTTAAATTACCTTCTTTTAAAAGTGGGGGTGCCACGCCCATTGTCCAAAATTTTACTAATTTACAATTTTGCGTCATAAGGTCAACGCACCTACCAAGTTTCATCGATTTATTCGTCTTTGGTAATGAATTATCGCACTTTTTCGGTTTTTCGAAATTTTCGATATCGAAAAAGTGGGCGTGGTTATGGTCCGATTTCGTTCATTTTAAATAGCGATCTGAGATGAATGCCCAGGAATCTACATACACAAATTTCATCAAGATACCTCGAAATTTACTCAAGTTATCGTGTTTACGGACGGACGGACGGACATGGCTAAATGAATTTCTTTTTCGCCCAGATCATTTTGATATATAGATCGCTGTGAGCTCTGCTCAGCTGCGTATAAAAATAATTAAATACGAATGTATATATTAAATTCAACCATACATATGAAAGAAAGTACAAAATATCAGGCCAGACGTGAGAGTATTGAATTATGCAACGCCGGAAACGACCATTCAAAGCTGATGCAGTTATACAAGTTGTTGTAGTGCGAACACCATTTACGTGGACGTTCGACCAGGATCAGCAAAATTTAGTCGACTAGCAAGATCAGAGGAGTCAATCTCGCCCATAATGAGCTTATGGATGAACATTACGCCGAGTAAAGTTCTTCGATTTTCTAAAGTTGACAGATTAATAAGGAGAAGCCTATTTCTATATGGTGGCAAATGCACACTTGAATCCCAGTTAAGACCACGTAGTGCAAATATAAACAATTGCTTCTGTACCGACTCAATACGCGTTATAAAGTTTTGATACCCTGGGCACCAGACACACGATCAATTTATTCCCGTATCAACACAGTATATCGCAGACCCAAGTCATTTGTCCGCCATTTGGGCACCTTTGTGTCAACCATCCACCCCTATTGTGGCTCTAAGAGCCCCTTAGAACCACATATACGGAATCAGGTAGTCTATTTGTCCCGCAATTGATGACGCTTTACTACTATAGTCCCTATAGTCTGCGCTGGAGTTGCTCTGACACTGAGGCTCGCTGCATTTGTTAACGCTTTGTTTTTTGCCACCAGGTCTACAGGTGTAATCTGCAGAATGGCGTATAGTGCATATTGTTTTATCTCACATATCCAATCCACTTTTACCGTAGGGTATTAAAAGCCCCTTTCACGAAAAAAAGCAACATTGATTTTTCTTTACGTTTAACAAAATTACATTATTCAAAGTGTTATACATTCGTTATAGGTTAGTTATCTATTTATTTTATTTATCTTGCAGCCATTCTTCACATTTTTTCACTCTTGTTTAGCAATATAAGTAGATGAGTGGCGATAAGCTTAAATGGCATTGACTGCCACAATACTCATTCCATTGCGACAATTGCATCGTACTTTCTTTATGTTCCTTTAACGAGTAATTCAGTTGCCATTCTTCTGTATCATTTCACCAACCACACACACCAACAAAGTCCTTGCCACATATTCCAGAACGTGTATAAGCTCAATTTCCATTTACCATTGAATCGCTGGTAGTTATTTATACGTGGATATATGTATGTCTGTATATGTGTGGGCAAGTATTTCAATTTCATTCAATTGCTTGTTTCTCCAGTTCGAGCGGCAATAACGAAATATGTTGAACTTATGAATGTTGAACATGAATGTAAAGATATTCAAATTCACTTTCTCCATCCATTTTACGAAAACACTATAAAATATCTCTTGAAATCAAATCTACATTGCCCCCAACTTATCAGAATTCACAATTCAATTTCTTTATATCATTTTTTCTCCACATACAATGCGAACAGCCAGAATGGATATCAAATTCAAACCACTGAAATTTTAATTCAATAAATACTCTCTTACGTTTTCCTTAATACCATCCTTGAATTCGCTACTTCATACCTTAGCCCCATCAAGTCCCCAACCGCGCAAACCGAGGCAGTTGTGTGCATGTTTGTGTAATAGTATTTTTATTTAAAATTTTTCATTTTATTGCACCTTTGAGTTGATAGCCCGATGATGGTCTGAGTGACGATTTAATAATTTTGATTGATTGCTTGGCTTTTCAATAACTAAGCATTATCTGTAAACATTTTAACTTCAACCTGGAGCGAACTAGAGATGATATAAATGTTATTTTCATTAGCTTTACTTATATACAAAATATTTCATTATTGATATTAGAGAAAAATTGCAAAGTTTACAAACGGCGATGGTTACTAGGGCATGTTTCTGAATTTCACTTCTTCATCAGCTAGCTTGAGTATTGAACTCGAATCTCCAGCATTCATACCAGTGTCAAGGCAGATGCCTTTAACCACTCAGCCAATTGTATAAAGCATATGAGCAAGTCTCGCTAATTAAATACAGATGATACAACATATTTCGTTAAAATAAGCTTTGAATGGTAGAGTATAACATATTGTTACGAATATTAGCAAAACTAAGGGGTGATGCTATCGTCTCTAAGCCGATGCTAAGCAGTGACGTGAATTCACATCCATAGATCAATCATTATGTATCTACATAAACGAAACAATAATTGCGTCTACACATATGTACCATGTACGTATACGAGCAGCGGAGAGTCAATACACAAACCCATGCATATGTATATCTGAGATACTCCTGAAAGTATGCAATGAGAAACAATCATGCAATTGTAGTTACAGCTGAGAAGTTTGAGAGCTGCTGGACTAGTAGATTCTGGAAGCGCCTAGAAAGATGCGAACGTTGAAATCCGAGTATAAAAGGCGGCAATTGTAGAGGCGCTGGAATTCAGTTTGATTTGAGATTTCGATTAAGAAGCTATCTAGCGAGCAAGAGCAGTATCATTTTGAATAGTAGAGTTTCATTGAGCTATCAATCAGTGTGATTATTAAGCAAGCTTTTCGTTGCACAGTTTGAGTGTTATTGTGAAGTACTTTAATAAAGGCCATTTTGCATTATTACATATTGGAGTTATTTATTCAACAGTTTAGTGATTCGAACTTAGGAGAAGAGCAAATAAGAGGATTCGCAAGTAAAATCGTTACAATATCACACACAGGGCCATAAAACTTGAAAAAAACAACTTCTTGTTCCTAGTTCTTCGAAAGATTTATGAACCTCTAGGCGCTGGCGCGTACCAAAGAAGTTTTAATGATGAGCTATACAAGCTTTACGCCGACATCAGCATAGTCCATAGAATTAAAACGTGGCGACTACGTTGGCTATGCACATGTTATGCGAATGAAAGATGACACTCCGGCTAAGAAAGTATTTTTATCTGAACCCGCCTATGGAAGCAGAGGAAGAGGGCGGCCCAACTCCGCTGGAAGGACCAAGTGAAAAATAATTTTAACTCCCTTGGTATGAGGTATTGGTGCCAGTTAGTAGAGAGATAAAGCGACAGAAGCGACTTGTTGGACGGTAATAGCCGTTAAAACGGTTAAGCGCCAATTAGGTAAGTAAGTAAGGAAGTAAAGAAGTTCAAGTTGGAGCAAAATGGAACATTATATACCCAGTGGCGTGCTGTCATATACATAATAAGGATACATTTATTGAGAGAGGATACATTTATTTTCGGTTTTTTAACGACTTTAATACTGATATCAGCAGGCGTGGATCCTTTGCAATTTTTTTTTCTAATTTTCGTTCTTTGCACTAACACATCTATAATTGTAATTTAGTAACGTGCCATAAATGCATTGCAAATTTTTTGATTGTAAATCCTTTAAGGATTTTTTTTTCATTCATTTTGCTCCGATCTTTAAAGAATACCGAAACCCACAATTCTGCAAATTGCAGAGTGCTACTAACGGCTTCTGATACACGGCTTGCAAACTTTTCGAATCACTTCTACTAATTGTGGGCGATGCCAACCCCCATTTTCCAAAATTTTACTAAATTACTATTTTGCGTTATAAAGTTAAGCGTGGATTAATTTCATCAATATATCAGTATTTGTTAATGTATTGCCAAATTTTTTAAATTTTCGATATTGAAAAAGTAGGCGTGGCTATTATCTAATTTCGACCATAAAATTCGGAGTGGTTTCCGACCGAGTTCGGCCATTTTTTCAAAAAAAAATCGTTTGACATGAAAATAAGGCGTAAGCCAAATTTATTTATGTTTGGTCGAATTTTTTTTTATGGAGTTAGTAGTATTATAAAGATTGCCTTGTAAGGGGCCACGCCAATTATCCAAAATTTTCAAACTTTCTTATTAAGCTGTACCAATCACTACTGAGATGAAATATGATTATAATTTAGTTAATATTAAATTTTTTGTTCGAATTATACTTTGAAAAAACTAATATTTTAATTTGGAGTGGTCATCAATCTATAATCTCCATGCAATATTTGACCATGATACCTTCAACGGCTTTTAATTTACGGCTTGAAAAACTTTAAAATTTTCTTCTTCTGAATTTTGGAGGAGCCACACCCATTTTCCAAAATGTTACCAAATTTCTATTTATGCCACATATCAAATATCATAACTTTTTAGACATGAACTGTCACATGTTTTCCATTTTCGATAACGAAAAAGTGGGCTTGGTTGTCATTCAATTTCGCCCATTTTCAATATTAATCTATTCTGTTCCCAGTTCTATAAGCATATCTGTATTTTTTCTCAAGTTATCGTGGCTACAAACGGACGGATATGACTCAATCAAAATCTTTTTCGAAGCTAATAATTTTTATATAGAGAATTTTACATCTCGGTTCCGTTTTGCCATTACGTGAAATCGTTTTCCATCAAAGTTAGCTTATATAAATTAGTAAGGTGCAAAAGCTGAAGAAATAAAATCAATAAACATATCGATGGTCCATCAATAATCCGAACCTTTCAGTCAGCAAAGCCTCACTAAAACTGAAAATGTTTGAAATACTGTGTAATACGAAATGCTTCCTACTTATTATACCCAGCTGTACTTGTACACAGGGTATTGTAACTTTGATTGGATAACAGTTGGTTGGTTTTTTTAAATTTGAATGCAGTTTGTTTTTAAAATGTCCACAGTATATAACGGTAATTATCATTTCTTATAATTATTGTTCTTCATTGAATAATCTGCTGTCAAACAGGGAGTTGTTGATGACGCGCTAAGTAGTGCAATTTACAGAAGTGAAATAACGCATGGTTTAAAATTAAATATGGTGGTGGTGTGATGGTAGCGTGCTCCGCCTACCACACCGTATGTCCTGGGTTCACACCCTGGGCAAAGCAACATCAAAATTTTAGAAATAAGGTTTTTCAATTAGAAGAAATTTTTCTAAGCGGGGTCGGCAGTGCAAGGAGCAAGCGCTCCGGGTGTATTTCTGCCATGAAGAGCACTCAGTGAAAACTCATCTGCCTTGCAGATGCCGTTCGGAGTCGGCACAAAACATGTAGGTCTCGTCCGGCCAATTTGTAGGGAAAATCAAGAGGAGGACAACGCAAATTGGAAGAGAAGCTCGGCCTTAGATCTCTTCGGAGGTTATCGCGCTTTACATTTATATTTTATTTTTTTAAATTAAATAAAACTTTGTGGTGAAACAAGAGCTAAATATTTTTTCGGTTATTTAAAATATACACATAATTATATTATTTTGCAAGTGTTCAAAAGTTTTTTGGTTGAGTATTTTTACGGAATTATGAGTTTTTTTATGTGTATTATTTTTGTGCTGAAAATATATAAAACCATGGAAAGAAAAGCCTGCCAAAAGTTTGGATCACGCTGTACCACAACAATTTTGAATTTCTGCTATAATTCAATACTATTGCAGGCTAGCTTTACCCGGCGCACGTTGTAACGCCCGAGATCGAATGAATGTTGCGTTATTTTTTCTGTTTTGTTTGTTGATAATTTAGTTTATTGTTCTGTAAATTGAATTGAATTTTGTACGCATATTTGGTCAAATTTTCTGTTAAAACATTTTATTCTTGTATCTTATTGTAATGCAAGTGGGTACACAATATTTTTTGTTTATTCGTTCGGTGCAAAGATAAACAAATTTTTTGGTGTTCCAAATCTAGAGCAAGCAACATATAGCTAGCCATGGGAAAAGCAGAGACTCTAAATTTAAGCCTGCAACAGTAAGCGATTGTCCTTGTGCTTTGTTGATTGCAATTGCAAAAGCAAGGCGTACAAGAAACTGTAAGAGCTTAAAATTGAATGGCAAATCTTTAGGAATCAGTGGGATCCGTGGTATGAGCACATATATGCGCAGGAATTCCAGGTGGTTCTAAAGAGTTTAGAAATTCAATTGAATAATTCACAATTTTATCTTCATCAACATTTTTGGGAACTAAGATAGTTTCGTTCGTATAGCCAAAAAAAAACACATTTAAATTTAAAATTCTTAATTCTGAAATATGATATATGAAAAACTTTCATCTTGATCGAAGGAACCTACAGCCAAAATTTGGTGATAATTGAAGTATGGGAAACACGTTTTCATAGGGAACACACACACAAAATTTGATTTTTATAGAGGATGTAAATAGACTGAAGCTAACAAATTTTTTTAACGGTGGCAGATTACTAAACGTCCAAAAGGCATAACAGCCAACTCAACAATGCAGTCAAACTTTAAGTGTTAAAATACCTTTCTAAGTTTGTACGGCAGCCACAGTTCTGAAAAATCCTATTTGTAGGGAAGGTGCCACGCCCCTTTTTTCCCAATTCCACATTTTACTGGAGGTGTTAGGACTTAACGTAATATAGCTCCTTACCAATTTTTATTATTATGCTACCATTCCTGCATCCAGAGATATGCAGTATGATATATTCCATATGTATGGGAGGTGCCACGCCCCCTTTTTTCCCAATTCCCACATTTTCTTACTGATTTCAATGTTCTGGCATGTCTACCTTCAAAGTTATGCAGTACCAAAGTTTCCATTTGTATGGGAGGTGCCAAGCCCCTTTTATATATCGAAATTATTTTTAAACCTAAAACATTCCCGTTGATTGAAGGAACCTATAAACAAAATTTGGTGATGATTGAAGTGTGGGGAATTATGTTTCCATAGAGAACATACACACAGAATTTGTGAGGAGGCAAAAAAAACGCCCATTGCTGCATTGTGAAAATCGTATTCTAGAGATCAAAATAAGAAACTTTGCCAAAGGAACCATACCTCTAAAACGAATTCTGATGCTTCTTTGGGTCGTAGGGGCAAATTTTGAAAAATCCCACTTTGAAATGCCTATGTGGAGTTTATTTTTCTCTATAGAAATTTATTAGTCAGAACATATGTAAATGAAAAATTAAATTTAACTTAGTAATAGAAAAGAAATTTAAAAAAATTATTAGAAATTAGCGTTTTTACAACCCTTTTAAAACCAAGGCATCACTGTGATGCATTTGCATGTCGTAGACATAGTTGTGTGGGTTTTTTATTCAACCGTTTTAAAAAATGAAGGTATCACTGTGACACAATTGCAGATCGTAAAATTGCTTGTGTTGTTTTTTTTAAGCCACCACAAGACACAGCAGGTAGAATTGAAATTGCCCCTACCCAAAAGCTCGAACCAAAGGGGGGACATCAGAGTTCGTTTTAGAGGTATGGTTCCTTCACCAAAGTTTCTTATTTTGATCCCTAGAATACGATTTTCACAGAGCAATGAGCGATTTTTAAATCGACCCGCCCTAATAGATAGATAACTCAAATGATTCTTCATCCCCGTAGGTCCCCGTGTTGATGTAATGACGACAACAAAGTGAGAGTTGTTTGAGGTATGGGTTGCAGAACTTGGCCAAAAGCAAAAGGATAAAGCCGTTTTAGATCACGTGCGTACTGTTTTAGGGAGGGAATAAATAGAGATGAGGGATTATATGACGAATGCTGCAGTAAAGTTCGATTTTTTTTATCAATGCTTCGTATGAGATGGATTCAAGTGAATTACAACCAAAGTTAATTTTCTTGGAAAGCTTATTTATGGCTTGAAGAAGATAAGAAGTTCAAAATAAAGGTATGTTCAATTTTGAAAAAAGAACGATATAAGGCTATAAGAAAGTTTTTGTTTGGGGTAAATTCCAAAATTTTGGAGGGAGGTCCAACTCCCCAACGCGCCCCTCCCTTCGCCTGAAGGAGGGTAAGGCATACAAACATATACACTTGCTTGAATGAAATATATTCAATTTTCAGTGAGTACTTAAAAAAAAAAAAAAAAAAAATAATAATAAAAATTTAAATTAAAAAAAAAATAAAAAAAATTAAAAATAAAAAAAAAAAAAAAAAGAAAAAAATTAAAAAAAAAATAATAAATTATAAAAAAATTAAAAAAAAAATAAAAAAATAAATATAAAATAAAAAAAAATAATTAAAAAAAAAATAAAAAAAAAAAAATAATAAAAAAAAATAAAAAATAATAAAATAATAAATAAATAAATTAAAAAAATAAAATAAATAAAAAAAAAAAAAAATGATTAAAAAAAAATAAAAATAAAATAAAAAAAAAAAAATAAAAATAAATTAAATTAAAAAAAATAGAAAAACAAAAATAAAAAAAAAAAATAAATTAAAATATATATAAAAATTATATAATTATAATAAAAATATTATATTTAAAAATAAAAAATATATAAATAAAAATAAAATAAAATATATATATAATATAAAAATATTAATAAAATAAATAAAAAAATAAATAATAATAAAATATAAAAAATAAAAAAATAAAAAATAATAAAAAATATAAATATAAATAAAAATATAATAAAAATAAAAATTATAAAAAAATAAAAAAAATAAAAAAATATAAATAATAAATATAATATATATAAATTAAAAATAAAAATATTAAATAAAAATATATATATAAATTAAAAAATAAAATATAAAAATATAAATTATACATTATAAATATAAAAATATATAAAATAAAAAAAATAAATATATAAAAATAAAAAATAATAATAAAATATATAAATAAAATATAAAAATAAATATATAAAATAAATATATAAAATAAATGAATAGATAAATAAAAAATAGATAAAAATAAAAAATATAAACAAAAAACAAAATATAATAAAATAGTATATAAAAATATAAAAATATAAAAATATAAAAAAAAATATAAAAAAAATAAAATATAATAAAAATAAAAAAAATAAAAATTAAATATAAAAAAATAAAAAAAATACTAATATATAAAATAAAAAAATAAAAAAATAAAAATGATTAAATAAAAATAAAAATAAAAAATAAATATATATAAAAAATAATAAATATATTAAAATAAAAATAATAAAAAAATATAAAATAAAAATATAAAAAATAAAAAATAGATATAAAAGATAAATAAAATAATTAGAAAAATATAAAAAATATATATATATAAAATATTAGATATAAAATAATAAAAAAATTATATAAAATAAAAAATAAAAATAATAATAATAAAAATATATAGATAATGATATAAAAAAAAAAAAAAAATAAATTAAAAATAAATATATAAAAGTATATATATATAAAAAATAATAAATAATAAAAAAAATATATAAAAAATATATAAAAAATATATAATAATATATAAATATAAAAAAAATATATATAAAAATTAAATTATATATAAATATATAATAAAATAAAATAAAAATAAATAAAAAAAAGATATATATAGATAAATAAATATATAAAATATATAAAATAAATAATAAAAAAAAATATATAAAAAAATTAAATAAAATATATAAAAGAATAATAAATAATATAAATATATATATAAAAAAATATAAATATAAAAAAAATAAATAAAATAAATATTAAAATAAATAAATTATAATATTATTTATAATATAATAAAAAATAAAAATAAATAAATAATATATTATAAAAAAATTAAAAAAAATATAATATATAAAAAAATAAAAAATAATATAAAAAGAAATATAAAAAAAGAAATATAAAAATATAAAAATAAAAAAATAAAAAAATAAAAATTAAAATATATAATATATAATAAAAAAATATATAAAAATATAATATAAAAAAATAATATAAAATAAAATATATAATAAAAAAATATATATTAAAGATTATAAAAAAGAAAAATAATATATTAAATATATAAAAAAGATATATAAAAATAAAAATAAAAAAGATATAAATAAAATATTAAAGAAAATATAAAAATATAAAAATTTAAAAATATATATATATAAAAAAAATATATAATTATAAAAATAAAAAATATAGATAGATAATTAAATAAAAAAATAAATATAAAAAAATATATAAAAAATAAAAATATATAAAATAATAAAAAATAAAAAATAAAATAAATATTAAAATAAAAATTATGATATAAAAAAAGTAAAATATAAAAAAATAATAATAAAATAAAATAAAAAATATATAATATATATATAAATATAAATACAAAAATAAAAAAAAATAAAAATATAAAAATAAAAACAAAATATAATAAAAAATATATTTAAAAAAAATATAAAAATAAAATATATAATATAAATTAAAAAAAATAAAAAAAATATAAAAAATAAAAAAAATATAAAAAATAAAATAAAAAAAATAAAAAAAATATAAAATAAAAAATATAAAATAATAAAAAAAATATAAAAAAAAATAAATTAATATATAAAAAATAAAAATAAATATATATATATAAAAAAATAAAATATTATAAATAAAAAATAAAAATATATTATTATATAAATAATAAATAAAAATAAAAAAAAATAAAAAAATATAAAAATAAAAAATATAATAAAAAAATAAATAATTTAAAAAATAAAATATAATAAAATATATAATAAAAAAAATAAATAAAAAATAATAAAATTAAATAAATAAAAAATATAAAAAATATATAAAAAATATTATATAAATAAAATATAAAAAAAAGTAAATAAAAAAATAAATAAAATATAAAAAATATAAAATATAAAAATTTAAAAGAAAAATTAAATAAAAAAGAATAATATATAAAATATATATATATAAAATATAAAATAAAAAATTAAATTAAAAAAAAAAATTATTAAAAAAAAAAAAGAAAATAATAAAATAAAAAAAAAAAACAATAATAAACTTAAAAAAAAAATAAAAAAAAAAAATAAAAAATGAAATTAAAAAAACAAAAAAATTAATAAAAAAAAATAAAAAATTATAAATAAATTAATAAAAAAATAATTAAAAAAAAAAAAAATAAATAAATAAAAAAATAAAAATAATAATAAAAATAAAAAAAAAAAAAAAAATAAAAAAAAAAGAAAAAAAAAAATAAAAAAATAATTAAAAAATAAAAAAATTAAAATTAATATAAAAAAAAAAAATTAATATTAAATTTAATAAAAATAAAAAAATATAAAAAAAAAAATAAATAAAAATATTCACAATTATAAGTATTATAATTATAAAAAAAATATAATAAATTAATTAAAAAAATAAAAATTAATAAAAAAAACTTACAACTATTTAATTCAAAAAAAACAAGAAAAATTCCCTCCCCACACATTAGATACAAAACATAACAAACCACAAAAACGAAAATACAAAAACACAAATCACAATACAAAAACCATCAAAACCCCCATAAATTAATACACACTACACATCACACATTCACAAAGGTAATTATTCCAAAATCAAAAATTTTCACCGAACCTTCTTAACAAAATAACTATATTAAGTCTTACAACACCATCTACACCTACTTCACACTTAAAAAATACTAATATTCCACCACTCACAATTACACACCACCCCCCAAAACATGACATTAATAATTCAAAATAAACCTACAAAAATTTCCAATCCCTAACCTCGAATGTATTAATATTTCTCATTCATATTCTATCTTCATTCCTACATGTTCTTTAACACCAACAATCAAACTACTCCCCCCATAAATTCTTTCTCGTTTAACCAACTCACAATCCT
>JARSSU010017732.1:0-19167 GCA_029619165.1 Eurosta solidaginis | reverse complement strand
CAACCTACTCGAGTACACCACGCACCAACGCACCGACATAGCCGCAGCCGAGACAGCGCAATCGCTAGCCGTACGAAGACACGCCCGACGATGGGCGTCCAGAAACACTATTGCACACACCCAGGCAACTACCATCAAGGCGTCCTAACCCACCACTAATCATAGAGTAGCATACGGCCAAGTTAAGACATATGCATACCTTCTTTATTACATCTTTTTCATTATAGTTTTAAAATATTGAGTTAAAGAAATAAAGTCAATTATATGTTAAAACGATCTGTAAGTTGTCAGAATTACTAATTTATGTAATGCCTGGACACTGCGAGTATAGCCCAAGCACTTATTGAATAAGCCCGGGGGAGGAAAAAGTTTTCGTTACAATTGGCTCCCGAGCAGGGAACCCACAAATCGTCCAACGTCAGAAGGAGCATATCCTGACTAGAAAAACCTAACCATAAATGGCCGACGCGAAGTCCCCAGATGATACCACGTGGTTAGACAGACATTTCTAAAAGAGCAGCTGATATCCATCACACAGGAATTGGGTTTTAGCAGACGGAAATCTGAAAGCACATAGCAGCACTGGCTTCGAGAGCAAATGGGACTTGGAAAGTAGGCGAAAATGTCTATCCCTAGAAGCGCTTATAAGGACTCTACAGACACGAGTGATTTAAATGAGGTTAAGACACCGATTCCATCGAACCGGGGCACCATGAACATCGCCGATAGACCAGCAGAAGCAAGACCAGTTCGCGTTCCTCCCAGGAGTACAGCACCCCCACAACAGTATTTATTGTCAGAAAGCGGTACCCACCAAACGGTACATCTCAGGCACCGACGCATTATATTCGCACCCATCATCGACAGGTAAGAAAGCGGTCGGTAAAATATGAAGGTGGACGGGCCCCTAGCGTTCATCGAACGGCTGTGAGGAGTTAGCCGAAGTGTACGCGCTAACGTAGATCTCCTAACCAAAGGCAGGCCCGAGAAATTAGGGGGCCCCCCGCTGCAGTGGTATCGCAATAACATGCACGCTGGGAAGGTGGACAAGCTTCAAAAAGGATTTTTTACAGTTCTTCCTACCGGTAGGTATTTCGAGCGTCTCGAAGACGACATACGACAACGGAGGCAGCATAACAAGGAGAAGTATAAGGACTACGTGCTAGCGATACAGAGCTTGATGAGACACGCAGGATACACCAGCGAATAGCGGTTGGAACGAGTCTTCCGTAACAGCCACCTCGATTACAACTTTAACATCCGTCGAGTGACTTCACCATCTCAGCAGAACTCTTAACCCTTGCCGAGGAATACGAGAGCATACGGAGGCTTATCGAAGACCATCAGGCGGGCATCAACGCGAAGTTACGCCAACACATCGCAAGTGACCGACAGTGACACAACGACCTGGTACGCACCATCACCACCGTGAACATATCACCGCACCACACGCGCTCCCGGAATCAGAGATCGACCCAACAACGTATGCAGGATGTGCGGCCGAACAAGGCTGCACTACGCCAGATGCCGAAACCACGGAAATTTTTTGTCTGGGAGTGTGGCCGCAGTGTGATATAATCGCACCAATGAATGCTACGCCGTCGACGCCAGGGAAAACGACAGAGGCTCACACGAAGAACTAAGACGCAGGAGCCCAAAGAACCCAGCGCCGAATCGCGCAGTGGTAATGTGCCACAGAGCAGTGGGCGCCTTTACGCCGTAGCCAGGCTCGGCGGGGACATCAGCCGAGGCGTTATCGACACAGGACATCAAGACGCGTCGTTTCGAGTAGCGCTAGTAGACGTGTAAGTAAACTCGGAACGGAGAAATGGCGAGAGTGGCCGCAAAATAAACGATGGCAACAGGACGAGCCCCACAATCTTCGGTGCATAAGGACTGAGGTGCGCCTCGGAGAAGCGTTACTCCACCAAGTTTTACACGTACATGCACCCAGGCGATCGACGACATCATACTGGGCCGATACGCTAGGAGCATGGGAGCCAACATATCATGTGGAGATGGCACCTCGTGCTAACAGACCCCTTGCTCAGCACACACCGAATCTGGAGCCATGTCAGAAACAGATTCAGACGTAGTAACACCAGCGAGAACAAGTACGCCAGGTACGATACCATGGAACTATTGAGAGTATAACACCAGCGAGAACGAGTACGAGGAACGCCAGGTACGACACCCCTGGAACTATTCAGAGTATAACACCAACGAGATGAGTACTGAGGACGCAGGTTCGACACCCCTGGGACTATTCAGAGAACACCAGCGAGAGACGAGTAACGCAGGTACCGACACACCCTGGAACTATTCAGAGTATAACCCGCAGCGAGTACGACACCGTAAAGCCACGTCAGAACCATTGTCAGAGGGTAATACCACTCGAACAGTAGTAACCACACAACAAGCACGAACAACATGCTCGATGTAATAGGATCTAATCAGTATCGAACGGGCCTACGATGAGGACGAGGCGTGAGCGAGTGCGCGGTTTTCTGGCAAATATGAGCATCGGAAATATCGAGAGACACATGAGTGGGTGACGACAATAGCCGAGCCACAAGATGATCCTGACGGACGACCGCCCTATCAAGCACACGTTACTTACTCACGAAAACGCCAGCTCATGCAGACCATCATCAACACGAAGTCGACGAGTTACACTCGAGACAAGGCTGTATCGAGCCGGCCGCGTAGCCACAGCAGCAAGCGCACGATCATGCATAGCCAAGAAGAAAAACGGAAGTTGAAGTTATGCGTGGACTATCGGGCAGCTCACGCCCGATCTGTACCCGATGCATACCTCCTATCGCCAGAACACAACATATACTGGACAAGCTACGACCTAAGCGAAGTACATCAGCAGCTTAGGCTCGATGGCTCACTGTGGCAAATACCCATGGAGCCCCACAGTCCGTCCTCTACCAGCTTCACGGACCGGGACGCGGTTTATTTCAGTGGCGCGTTATACCGTTCGCCCACACTGCGCCACATGCAACATTTCAAGGAGCACTAGATCAGGTTATTGGCAGAGATGGAAACCCTACACTACGCTTCGCATTCCCGATGGCATAATCGTCATAGGATCCACCTGAGGAACACATTCGCACTTGAAAGAAGTAATGAATCGCAGTCGCAGCGCGCCAACCTCAAGATAAATCGGAGAAAAATTAATTTTTCAGAAAGAAATCCTATACCTAGGACACTTAGTAAGCACAGGGGACTTTACACCGGACGCCGAAAATGTTGCAGCCATCAAGACACGAAACAACCAAGGACGCGAAAGAGGTGCTCAATACACTCGGTATAGCATCTTGGTACCGACGGTTCGTACCGACTGCCACGATCAGCAGCCCTGCTGAAAAAGGGCAAACGGGCACTGGAAGTGGGGCCGACAACAGAGGCCGTTTCCGGGCCTTAAAGCAAAAGCTCACGGAAGCACCATCATGCCTGCCCGGATTTCACCAATACCTTTACCTTACAAAGGACGCAAGCAATTTCGGGCTGGAGCCTTATTGACACAGGACTTGGAGTGAGACGCGTGATCGGCCTACGCCGGCCGGAACTCAACAGTGCGGAACCACAACTCGCCCACCGAAGAATGAATTCCTCGCGATAGTCCGGGTAACGCAGATTGAAGCCCTAACTTGGAAGGATAAACCGATTCAAGGTAATCCGGACCATAGTCTCTAAGTGGCTAAACTCCTTCGAAAGCCCTCAGGCCGTATATCACGATGGGCCTTGGAACTTCAGCACACACTTTCGACATCGGGGGGGGGGGGGGGGGGGAGACACACACAGAGAAAGGTTAAACCTGGTAGCGGACGCACTATCACGACAGCCACTGGGACCCTACGACTGGCAACGGCAACGAGAGCCACATGCAAGTGGTGGCACGGCGCTGTCGGCGAAGTACGCACCACGCCCGGAAAATACGACGCCCGATCTACATAATAAAAGATGGAAAACTGTACCGCCATATCCGTGCCGTAACACGTGAAGAACGTCCTTGGAAATTTGTGTACCCCCCCACTGCGGAACGAGTCTTAGAAGAAACCGACGACATCCCAGCGCTGGACAATGGTTGGCTAATCCGCCGGACGACGCGAAATATCCAACCGTATTACTGGCCTGGGTATGTTTCGGGACATCATTTGATATGTATCGACAAGTGCGAGTCTTGCCAAAATACAAGAAGCACAGCAAAAGCCGGCTTGGAAAGATGCTTACACACGTGGCCCAAGAACATTCGCCACGGTATGCGTCCATTTCGTCCGGACACTCCACGATCCACACCGGTGAACACAATGCTATTAGTACTTTTCGGACGTTTCAGAAATGGGATGGAAATTGGTCCCCCATGAGGGCCTGCTACAGCAGAGGGGGCCTTCGCCGTGCGCGCTCAGAGAACGCATCCTCGCACGGTTTGGTGCTCCCAAGATACTGATATCGTACAACCGGCGTTGCAGTCACCAGCCACAAATGTGGCAGCGTTACTCGAGGAAATAGGGAGTAACGACAACAATTCAACCGCGCCCTACACACCGCAAGAAAAACCCAACGAACGGGCGAACAGAATAGTCAAGAGAATCATAGCGCACTCACCCCCCAGATCGACAGCATCACATATGTAACGCTTTCGCCCAGAGATGGAGACTGCCATCACAAACCTAGTGGACCACGCCCCCCGATACAGTCCAGCTTTCCTCGTACAAGGACGGAAGCCGAGACTACCAAGGCATTGTTTGACGAAGTCAACCTGGGGACGGGCACAGCCCCCACACGCAGAAGGAAAATCCGACAGAATGCAGAGGCATTAAGAATAGTGAGGCGAACATGGAGCAGCGCGGCAGACCAAGCACGGCATTACAATCTACGACGGAGATAATGACCCCCGTAAGACGGCGGAAACAGTGCTCGCAAAGGAACACCTCTACTCCATGGCCGGGGAAAATTTTGCGGCAAAGTGGCCCCCAAATATGACGGACCCTACCAAATTCCTAGATAGTGTCCCGTGATACTTAAAATACGAAAACTCAATGGAGGAAAGGAGAAAAACGGTCAACCATCGGCAGAGTTAAAGCAATCATGCAGTCAGAGATCATCGCGGAATTAAAATAAATTCGGGAGAACAATTTTTAACTTATTAATTAAGATGAAGGAAAGCAAGCACCGGTCATTCTATCGCAAACCACCGAGGTGACAACAAACGTTTTCTTTCCTACATTTTTATTCAAACCAACAATCTACAATGCATAGCTATACGCTAAACTGACCAACAGCGTCAAGCGTATCGCCAGCGCTACGAGAAGGAGGAGATAAAACGCCCTAAGGCCGTACTGCTGGAAGGAGCTACTGTCGCCGACGTCAGCAACATGCGGTGCAACTATACGCGCAAACAAGTCGCTGACGTCAGCACGCATCGTTTACACCATTAAACACTATAAACGGCGACGTCAACAAAATCGGTGCAAGTACACGGAAACACGTACCGCTGACGTCGAACGACTCATTAAACAACCACCAAAGTACCGGACACCCACTCCAACGCATCGCCGAGGCAAAGCCCACTCCCGAATACGATTCGTTACAGAGAAAGTACAGGTCACCATAGTGAAAAAGCAAGCGCGCATTACGTTACTGGGATACCGAGGGCGACTTCCGAAGTCGGGGGGGGGGGGGAGTTGAGGACAAATAAAAAACACCATTAATTTGGCCCACACAAAACGACCACCAAAACTATATCAACACAGCTATAACACAACAAGCCAGGCACAAAAGGCCCTAGCAAATACGACAAACCAACACCAAGGTCTCAGCAACCGACTAGCAATCACAAACATTAATAGCAACACACCAAAAACTAACAAAGTGCTCAGCACACAACGAGCGTTCGCAAACATTTATATCAACACGGTAAGCAGGCAACGCAACCATTGAGCTAGCAACACCAAACACAACAGCTTAAAAGGAGCAGCGAACAGCGAGCGTCCCTCGAAGTATCGGTTATACCATACCGGAGAGATCGTTTCATAGGAGTAGTCGTGCTCTCAGTGGTGATGTGTCGGTTATCACCACACACACGCTTGAGACTCGTAGCAACGGCCCTACACCACAGTAGTAACGAGCACCCGCGACAAAGGCGGCGTCCGCCGCCTACGCCGACGGTGACACGCACCTGATCCATACGCAAGCATATCGACGTTGGCCACAGAAAGTCACGCAACATACGACGCGGTGGCCACAGAGCGCTACGTAAGCACACTACGCTGGCCGCAACAGCACTACGCAACATAATACGTTGGCCACAGCAGATTCACGATACGACGACGCTGGCCTGCAACACCGCTACGCAAGCATATAACGTGACACGCCAGCAGAGTTACGCAGAATACACGACTTCAACCATACTAGGAGTTACACACACGCACACAGACGACACCGACATAAGAGCCGCTGCGACGGACAGCAGCAAGTCGCTAAACGCCGTACGAGATCACCTGCCGACGCAGGCGTCACAGAAACACATTTACAGCACACAAAACCCAGACAAAGACAGCACGGCGTCCTAACGGATCGATCATAACGGACACGAGGACACGTTAGCCCAGCACCTAACCAAGAGCAAGCATAACGCGAGTGAACAACATATGCATACCTTTCTTTGTTACATCTTTTCATTATCGTTATAAAATATATAGAGTTAAAGAATGTAACGTGAATTATATGTGAAACGATTTGCAGGTGATCCCGAATTACAAATTGATTGTAAGTGACCTTGACAGGGCGAGTATACCCCAAACACTTATGGAAGAAGCACGCGGGGCAGGAAAAAAGCTCGTACATTATGTTTACGTGCGCGTCTTTTGGCCCTCCGTCTATTTTGTCGACCGTAGAATGCAATATGTATGTCGCAGACAAGCGCTCGCTTTTTCGCATCCGACGGCACTTTGTCGCCAACGGCGATGATAAACTTTGTCATTGTGCCTAGACGGATTCGATAGGGACTTCCAGTGGACCAAAGTTACCTACACCCCGGCATACGGATTGAGTAGTTTACACCACCGCTATAGGTGCATCCCTCCATTTTTTATTTGCCCGCTTTTGTGGTTCATCCACAGTAATCTGATGCGTTGGTGTATGTCCTTATATGGGGTCGCTCGGTGCATCGAGCTGTACTTATAGGTCACGTTCTACGCTATAACTTGCGCCTCTGCCTGGAAGTGGGCGCAATTCGATTATCGGGAATTCTACCAGGACGGAATGAAATCGAGCCGAGGCGGATTCAATGACCTACCCTGCGGAATAGCGCGCATCCCTTAGTCGGGCATCAGTTGGACTCAGGGAGGGCACTGGCGATAAGCGGATGTTGTCTGTATAGATTTTTATTCGGCACACTTCCTTTTTTAAAGTACTATAGAAATATAGTGTTTTCTTTTCTGCGACGCTGAAGTCGGCGACGTTCTCGAACGAATACAGTATAGGCAGGTGGTCGATGCCAATGTTACCATCGGCGGCCAGTTGACGCAGTTACGAGTTCTGCGCATCACGATTGAAAACATCCGCGCGAACCTGTGACAGCTTCTCTAACATACGTGTGAGTGCGTCTCGGTGTATAGTGCAGAACGTCGTTTCTATTCTATTGATCCGCTAACGATCGCACCCCTACTGTTCACCGCAAGTTAATGCATAGATATGGGCATTGAAATCGCCTAAGATAATGCGATTGTTTCCAGTGAGATAGCGCGCTGATATCCGGGCGAGTATACCACTAGGGCAACAGGTGACAGGAGGATGTAGATGTTGATGATTTCTAGATTTGTCCTCGCCCGACCGGACAGATAATCCCTTGACGTTCAAGACACTGTACTCTGCGGTCTGATGTCGGGGTCAAATATATGATATTGCAGAGGTGGTGTATGATTATCAACGCGAGGCCGCACTCCATTTCCGCTCTCGCGATCTTTTCTGTGGACATATATACCAAGAACAGGTCTGACAATGCAGGTGATCATTGCTGATGATGTTTAGTCTCTTGAATCGCAGCAATAGCGGATGTTGTGCGCTCACTGAAAAGGTCGACTATCTCCGTAGTATCTTGATAACGAAGTTTTCTTTCACTGCCCCGGTGCTATCTCACAATAAGTGACTTGGGTATCAGCGCCGGTCCAAGTTCACTTACAATAAATTTGTAATTCGGGGACAGCCTTGTGCAAATCGTTTATTCATATAAAATGCACTTTCATTTCTTAACTCTACATATATATATATAACTAAAATGAAAATAATGTAATAAAAGAAAGATGTATTTGAATCTTACACTTCGCTTTGTGCTTGCTCTGATCGAGTAGTGGGGCTAACGGTCTCGTGTACACCGATTTAGGATCGTCCGTTAGGACGCCTTGCTGTCGTTGCCTGGTGTGTTTAAATGTACTTCTGTGAACGCCTGCATCGCGTGTCTCTCGTACGGTACTGCGCGATAGGCGTTGTTGCGCTATATGTCATGTGCGTCTGCGTGCGTGTGTGTAACACTAGTATGGTAACGTCGTGTAATTGCGTTAACTCTGCATGCGGGCAAACGTAGTATGTTCGCGTCGCGCTGTTGGGGTCCAGCGATCGTAGGTAGCTAGCGGACAATGCTGTGGCCCCGTGGTACGTTTGCAGTCGTAGCTGTCGCGTTGCAGCAGCGGTGAGTGTGTTGCGTAGCGCTGTTGCGGCTAGCGCGTCGCATGTTTAGCGTAGCTGCGGCTTGCGTAGCGACTGTGACTCCGGCCACGATCGCTAGTTATCGTAACGCTGCATGTGGCCAACATAGTATGTTTTGCATCCCGCTGTGTTTTGTGGCCCGGCGATCGTATGATTTAGCGTAGTGCGGTTGCATAGCACTGTTGCGGCCAGCGTCGTAGATTATCGTGACTCTGCTGTGGCCAACGTAGTACGTTTGCGTAGTGTTGTTGCGGCACGTAGTGTGATTTTACGTAGGGCTGTTGTGGCCCGTGTCGTAGGTTGGCGTAGTGCTGGGGCCAACGTAGTCTGTTCGCTGTTGCGGCCAGCGTCGTCGCAGGCGCGCGTTTACTGTGTTAGGCGCGTTGCTTACGAAGTCTCAAGCGGTGTTTGGTGGTATAACCGACACATTCACACACTTGAGGCCACGACTCCACTTCTATGAAAACGACCTCTCCTTGTGGTATAACCGACAACATTCGAGGGACGCTCCACTGGTAGCTCCGGTCACGACCACCGCTCCGTGCTAAATAACTGCTGTACTGCTGTGTTGCTCCTTTTATAGCTGTTGTGTTTGTGTTGCTATGCTCAAATGGTTGCGTGCCATGGTTACGTGTTGCTATTAATGTTGCGAACGCTCTTGTGTTTGCTGAGACTTGTTAGTTTGTTGTGTTGCTAATAAGTGTTGTGATTGCTAGTCGTGTTGCTGAGACTTGTGGGTTGTCGTGTTGCTTGTGCTTTTGTGGATGGCTGTTGTGTTAAAGCTGTGTTGAATATGTTGTGGGGTCGTTTTGTGTTGGCCAATTAATGGTGTCATCACAGTCCTTTGCCAAGCGTCAATGATGGTGTCGGTTAAACCATTTCGACCTTTGAGGGTGTCGAAGTCAGTCGTTATAGAGGGGTATGCCGCCTGGTCCTGCGGGAATATTGGTCTTAGGCATTTTTTCTCGCCGGTGGGGCTGTGTCCTCATCCGAGGAGAGCTCAATGATTTTCGGCGACTGTGGCTTTTCTCGGTGGAGCTGTGCCCTCACTCGGGGAGAGCTCGATGGCTGCCGGCAACTGCCTTGCCTCCACGTCTATCCTACCAAGTGTAGACTGTTAGCGTGATGTTCTGATCCCTTATGGCCTTGGCGCGGGTGATTTCGGGTTCGTAGTGTTGGCGTCGGTGCCCGTAATTTGTGGTGGTTTAATGATACGTGCGACGTCATGCTACGTGTTTGCACGTGTAGTTGCACGCATGTTTGTTGACGGCGCCTCCTGTAGTGTTAATGGTGTAATGATGCGTGCGACGTCAGCATACGTGTTGCGCGTATAGTTGCACGCATGTTGCTGACGTCGGCGCCAGTAGCTCCTTCCAGCAATACGGCCCTAGGGCGTTTTGCTTCCTCCTTCCTCGTAGCACTGGCGCATACGTTGGCGCTGTTGGTCAGGTTAGCGTGTATAGCTCGCATTGTAGGTTGACGGTTTATGAGAAAAATGGTAGGAAAAAAACGTTGTTGTCACCTCGGTGGTTTGCGATAAATGACCGGTGCTTGCTTATCCTTATATTAATTAATAATTTAAAAATTGTTCCCTGATTTATTTTAATTTCCCGGGATGACCTCTGTTGCATGATATGCCTTTACTCTGCGATGTGACTGTTTCTCCTTTCTCTGTTGGGTTTTTCGTATTTTAAGTATCACTGGGGACACATATCTAGGATTTGGTAGGGTCGTACATATTTGGTGGCCAACTTTGCCGCGAAATTTTCCCCGGCCTTGGGGAGATGTGTTCCTTTGCGAGCACTAGTCGCCGACTACGGGGTCCATTTTCTCCGTCGTAGATTGCAATGCCGTGCTTGGTCTGCCGCTGCTATTCTGAATGCCTCTATTCATTCTTCTGCCGTGTTGGGGGCTGTGCCCGTCCCAGGTTGACTTACGTCAAACAATGCCCCTGGTAGAAGCGGCTCCCGTCCTTGTACGAGGAAAGCTGGACTGTATCCGGTGGACGCGGTCACACTGGTGTTGATGCCAGCTCGATCTCTGGGAGAAAGTCGTCCCATCTGTTGTGCTATGATCTGGTGAGTGCGCTATGATCCTCTTGACTATTCTGTTCGCGCCGTTCCGTTGGATTTTCTTGCGGTGTGTAGGGCACGTGAATTGTTGTCGTATGCCCATTTCCCTGAGGTAAAGCTGCCACATTGTGCTGGTGAACTGAACGCCGTGTCCGATATCAGTATCTTGGGAGCACCAACCTTCGAGATGCGTCTCTGAACGCGCGCGAAGGCCCTCTACTGTAGCACGCCTCGTGTGACCAATTCCACCATTTGCTAAAGCGTGCGAAAAATACTATAGCATCGTGTTCCCGTGTGTGGATCGTCGGAGTGGTCCGACGAAATCGACGCATACCGTGGCGAATGGTTCTTGGGCCACCTGTTTGAGCATCTTTCCACTGGCTTTTGCTGTGCTTACTTGTATTTCTTGCAAGACTGGCACTGTCGTACATAGCGACTGATGTCCGAAACATGCCGGGCAGTATACTGGTTGGCAATCCGCGCTACCGTCCGGCGGATGCCCATGTGTCCAGCGCTTGGAATTTCGTGGCATACTTCTAATACTCGTTTGTCGCAGTGGTGTGGGTAACACAATTTCCAAGGGACCGCTTCTTCCTCGTGTGACGGGCAGGATATGCGGTACGTTGTCATCTTGTATTATGTGTCGGCGTATTTTTCCGGTTGGTGCGTACTTCGCGACGCGCTTGTGCCACCACTTGCATTGTGGCTCGGTTGTCGTTTGCCAGTCGTCGGTCTCCAGTGGCTGCCGTGATAGTGCTACCGCTACCAGCAACACAACAACGACAACAAATTCACGGCGCCTTACACACCGCAAGAAAACCCAACGGAACGGGCGAATAGAATAGTCAAGAGGATCATAGCGCAACTCACCATATCACAGCACAACAGATGGGATGACTTCGTACAAGGACTGGAGCCGCGACTACCAGGGCATTGTTTGACGAGTAACCTGGGGACGGCACAGGCCCCACACGGCAGAAGAAAAATCCGACAGAATGCAAGAGGCATTCAGAATAGCGCGGCAGACCAAGGACGTGAGACCAATAAACACCATTAATTGGCCCACATGAAACGACCCCACAACATATTCACACAGCTTTAACACAACAGCCAATCACCAAAGGCCCTAGCAACACGACAAACCACAAGTCTCAGCAGCACGACTAGCAATCACAACACTTAATAGCAACACAACAAACTAACAAGTCTCAGCAACACAACGAGCGTTCGCAACATTTTAATATCAACACAGTAGCATGGCAACGCAACCATTTGAGCTAGCAACACCAATCACAACAGCTATAAAAGGAGCGACACAGCAGTACAGCAGTTTAGTTAGCACGGAGCTGTGGTCGTGACGGAGCTACATGGAGCGTCCCTCGGAGGTATCGGTTATACCATCGGAGAGATCGTTTCATAGGAGTGAGTCGTGGCCTCAAGTGGTGACGTGTCGGTTATACCACCAAACACCGCTTGAGACTTCGTAAGCAACGCCCTAACACAGTAACGTGGCACCGCGAACGCGGCGTCCGCCCGCCTACGCCGACGCTGACCAGCGCCACCGAAGCCATACGCAAGTATACGACGTTGGCCACAGCAGAGTCACGCCAACATACGACGCGGGCCACAAGAGCGCTACGTAAACACACTACGCTGGCCGCAACAGCACTACGCAAACATACTACGTTGGCCACAGCAGATTCATGATAACCTACGACGCTGGCCGCAACAGCCCTACGCAAGCATATAACGTTGACCGCAGCAGAGTTACTACTCAACCATACTAGAGTACACACACCACACGCAGACGCACCGACATAAGCCGCAGCGAGACAGGCAGTCGCTAGCCGTACGAGAGACACGCCGACGCAGGGCGTCACGGAAAATACATTTACACACACCCAGGACAAAGACCAGCAAGGCGTCTTAACGGGACGATCCTAACGGGACACGAGGACCGTTAGTCCACCACTAACCATAGAGCTAGCACAAAGCGAAGTGAAGAATACAAATACATCTTTTATTCATTATTTTCATTATAGTTATAAAATATATAGAGTTAAAAGAAATAAACTGAATTTTATATGAAAACGATTTGCAAGGTGTCCGAATTACAAATTTATTGTAAGTGAACCTTGGACAGCGGCGAGTATACCCCAAGCACTTATGGAAGAAGCACCGGGGCAGGAAAAAAGCTTCGTTACATTATGTTTACCGTGTGCGTCTTTTGGCCCTCGCCTATTTTTGTCGACCGTAGAATGCATTATGTATTGTCGGCAGAAAGCGCTCGCTAATTTTTTCGCATCCGACAGCCAAAGGCGATGGAAACTTTGTCGTTGTACCTAGACGGATTCGATAGGGACTTTACAGTGGGCCAAAGTTTACCTACACCGGCAGAGAGGTTACAACCGCCTAGGTGCTCCCCCATTTTGCCCGCTTGTGTTCATCCACAAGCAATCTGATGCGTTGGTTTGTGTCCCTATTTGGGGGGTCGCCGGGATCGAGCTTTCTTATAAGGTCACGTTTTCTCGCTAAACTTGCGGCCTCTGCCGGGAAGTGGGCCAAATTCTATTTCAGGAATTCTACCGGCGGGAATGAAACGAGCCGAGGCAGATTCAATGATTTTGCGGAAAGCACGCTCCCCTTGCCGGGCATCAGTTGGGATAGGGAGGGCAGCAAAGCGGTTGTCTGTAGAAGATTGTATTCGTCCCACTTTCCTTTTTAAGTTAATGAAGTGTATTTTCTGCGACGCTGAAGTCGGCGGGACGCTCGAACGAAATAAGTATAGACAATGCCAATGTTACCATCGCCTGCCAGTTGACGCAGTTACGAGTCTCTGCGCTCACTATTGAAATATCCGGCGAACTGTGACAGCTTCCTAACATACGTGTGAGTGCGTCTCCGTTTATAGTGCAGAACGTCGTTTCTTCTATTTGATCCGCTAACATCTCACCCCTACTGTCCACTCGCAAGTTTGAATGCCATAGATATGGGCATTGAAATCGCCAAGATAATGCGATTGTTTCAGTGAGTACGCCGCTGATATCAGGGCAGTATCCACTGGGGAAACAGGTGACAGGAGGGATGTAGATGTTGATAATTTCTAGATTTGCATCGCCCGACCGGACAGATAATCCTTGACGTTCTAAGACACTGTCCCTGCGGTCGATGTCGGGATCAATATATGATATTGCACAGTGTGGTGTAGATAAACGCGAGGCCGCCTCCATTTCCGCTCTCGCGATCTTTCTGTGGACATAATACCAAGAACAGGTCTGCAATGCAGATCTTGCTGTGAGTTTAGTCTCTTGAATCGCAGCAATGCGGATGTTGTGTCACTTCATAAGTCGACTATCTCCGTGATCTTGTAACGAAGCTTTTTTCCCTGCCTCGGTGCTTCTTCAATAAGTGCTTGGGTATACTCGCCGTGTCCAAGGTTCACTTACAATAAATTTGTAATTCGAGACACTTTGCAAATCGTTTTAATATAAAATTCACTTCATTTCTTAACTCTATATATTTATAACTATAATGAAAATAATGTAATAAAAGAAAGATGTATTGGAATTCTTCACTTCGCTTTGTGCTTGCTCTATGGTTAGTGGTGGGCTAACGGTCCTCGTGTCCCGTTAGGATCGTCCCGTTAGGATGCCTGCTGGTCGTTGCCTGGGTGTGTGTAAATGTATTTCTGTGACGCCCTGCGTCGGCGTGTCTCTCGTACGGCTAGCGACTGCGTTGTCTCTGCTGCGGCTTATGTTGGTCCGTCTGCATGAGTGTGTGTAACACTAGTATGGTTGACGTCGTGTAATTGCGTAACTCTGCTGCGGTCAACGTAGTATGTCCACGTAGTACGTTCGCGTAGCGCTGTTGCGGCCAGCGTCGTAGGTTAGCGTAACTCTGCTGTGGCCACGTAGTATGTTTGCGTAGCGCTGTTGTGGCCAGCGTCGTATTTTAGCGTAGTGAGGTTGCGCAGCACTGTTGCGGCCAGCGTCGTAGGTTATCGTGACTCTGCTGTGGCCAACGTAGTACGTTTGGTGTAGTGTTGTTGCGGCCAGCGTAGTGTGTTTTCCGTAGCGCTGTTATGGCCCGCGTCGTAGGTTGGCGTAGTACTGGGCCAAACGTAGTGTGTTCGCTGTTGCGGCCAGCGTCGTCGCAGGCGGGCGGATGTCGCCTGTTCGCGGGTGCGCGTTACTGTGGTAGGGCCGTTGCTTACCGAAGTCTCAAGCGGTATTTGGTGGTATAACCGACACATTCACCACTTGAGGCCACGACTCACTTCTATGAAACGACCTCTCCTGGTGGTATAACAGACACAATTCGAGGGACGCTCCACTGGTAGCTCCGGGTCACGACCACAGCTCCGTGCTAACTAACTGCTGTAACGCTCCTTTTATAGCTGTTGTTGTTGTTGTTGTAGCGATAAGGTTGCTACCGGAAGGATTTGGTAGTGTTATCGATGTGATGGTCATTTGCCGGATACAGATCCGGTACGCTCCGGTAGCACAGCACCATTAAGGTGCTAGCCCGACCATCCTCGGGAATGATTTATATGACCACGTTAAACCTTCAAGCCATCCTTCCCTCCCCACCCCCAACTTCCATGAGGAGCTTGGGGTCGCCAGAGCCTCGTCTTTTAGTGAAACAGGATTCGCCGCGGATAGGTGAGGTTGACAATGTGGTTTGGAGAAGCTATATATTGCGCTGGCAACCTGAAGGGTTGCGCTACACAACCCCTTGAATCTGGTATTTTAGTCGCCTCTACGACAGGCATACCTACCGCGGGTATATTCTGACCCACTAACCCACTGGGGAGCTGTTGTGTTTGGTGTTGCTAGTTCAAATGTTTGCGTTGCCATGGTTACCGTATTGCTATAAATGTTGCGAACGCTCGTTGTGTTGCTGAGACTTGTTAGTTTGTTGTGTTGCTATTAAGCGTTGTGATGCTGGTCGTGTTGCTGAGACTTGTTGGTTTGTCGTGTTGCTTGTGCCTTTGTGACTGGCTGTTGTGTTAAAGCTGTGTTGAATATGTTGTGGGGTCGTTTTGTGTGGGCCAAATAATGGTTGTCATCACAGTCCCTTTGCCCAAGCGTCAATGATGTCTCGGTTAACCATTTAGATCCTTTGAGGGTGTCGAGGGTCAGTCGTATAGAGGGGTGTGCCGCCTGGTCCTGCCGGAATATGTCTTAGGCGTTTCTCTCGCCGTGGGTGCTGTGTCCTCATCCGAGGAGAGCTCGATGATTTTCGGCGACTGTGGCTTTTTCGGTGAGCTGTGCCCTCACTCGAGGAGAGCTCGATGACTGCCGGCAACTGCCCTGCCTACACGTCTATCCTACCAAGTGTGACTGTTAGCGGTGATGTTTCGGTCTCATTTTGGGGCTTGGCCGCGGCTGATTAGTGTTCGTGGTGTTGGCGTCGGTTCCATTCCCGTAATTGTGATGGTTTAATGATGCATGCGACGTCAGCGTACGTGTTTGCGCGTGTAGTTGCACGCATGTTGCTGACGTCGGGGCGCCAGCTAGCTCCTTCCAGCAGTACGGCCCTAGGGCGTTTTGCTTCCTCCTTCCTCGTATCGCTGGCGCATACGCTTAACGCTGTTGGTCAGGTTAGCGTTATAGCTCTGCATTGTAGATTGTGGTTTATGAAAAAAAATTCGTAGCAAAAGAAAACGTTGTTGTCACCTCGGTGGTTTGCGATAGAATGATCGGTGCTGCTTATCCTTGATATTAATTAATTATTAAAAATTGTTCTCCCCGAATTTATTTTAATTCCCGCGATGATCTCTGCTGCATTGATATGCCCTTAACTCTGCGAGATGTTGACCGTTTTCTCCTTTCCTCCGTTGGGTTTCGTATTTTAAGTATCACCGGAGACGCATATCCTAGGATTTGGTAGGGTCCGTCATATTGGGGGCCAACTTTGCCGCGAAATTTCCCCTGCCTTGGAGAGATGGTGTTCCTTTGCGAGCACTAGTTAGCCGACTACGGGGGTCCATTTTTTCCGTCGTAGATTGTAATGCCGTGCTTTCGTCTGCCGCCGCTATTATGAATGCCTCTTGCATTCTGTCGGATTTTTCTTCTGCCGCGGTGGGTCCCGTCCTAAGGTTGACTTCGTCAAACAAACATGCCACTGGTAGTCGCGACTCCCGCCCTTGTACGAGGAAGCTGACTTTATCCGGTGGGCGCGGTCACACTGGTGTTGATGCCAGCTCGATCGCTGGAGAAAGTCGTCCCATCTGTTGTGCGTGATCGGTGAGTTGCTCTTGACTTCTGTTCGCCCGTTCCGTTGGATTTCTTGCGCGTGTGTAGGGCGCCGTGAATTGTTGTCGTATCCCCATCCCGAGGTAACGCTGCCATATTGTGCTGGTGAACTGACCGGAACGCGTTGTACGATCACAGTATCTTGGGAGCACAAACCTTGCGAGGATGTGTTCTCTGAAACGCGCGCGAAGGCTCGTGCTGTAGCACGCCTCGATGGGGACCAATTTCCACCCATTGCTGAAGCTGGTCGAAAATACTGAATAGCATCGTGTTCCCCTGTGTTGATCGTGACGGATGGTCCGACGAATAATCGACGCATACGTGGCGATTGTTCATTGGCACTGTGTGAGCATCTTCCAACGGGCGTTTGCGGTGCGTCTTCCGCTATCGTGATTTCTTACAAGACTCGCACGTCGTACATATCGACTGATGTCCGAAACATGCCGGGCAGTAATACCGGTATGGAAATCTCGCGTACTGTACTGGCGGATGCCATATGTCAGCGCTGGGATGTCGTGGTTTCTGCTAATAGTCGGTTGTCGCAGTGATGTTGGGCAACACAAAATTTCAAGGGACGCTTCTTCATCGCAGTGACGGGCAGGGAATAGGCAGGCTACCAGTTGTCCAGTCTTGCTTATATGTGAGCTCGGCGTATTTTTCCGGTTGGTGCGACTTCGGCCGACGCGCATGTGCTGCCACCACTTGCATTGTGGCTCGGTTGTTGCTGCCAGTAGAGGGTCTCCAGTGGCTGTCGTGATAGTCGCTGTGCGCTACAGCGTTCAGCTTCCTTTCCTGTACTCGATGTAGAAAGTGTGGTGCTGAAGTTCCAAGGGCCATCGCGTCTATACGCCTGAGGGGTTTCGATGGAGTGCTAACCACTTTAGAGACATGTGGAGTCGGTGATTACCTTGAATCGGTACCTCTTTCCAATTAGGGCCTCATCTTGCGTATTCCCACGGACTATCGCGAGCATTACTTCTCGATGTGGGCGAGTAGATGGTTCCGCCTTGTTGAGTTTCCGGCTGGCGTAGGCGATCACACGTCCTCCATCTCTCCTGTCATGTGTCAATACGGCGCCAGCCCGAAATTGCTTGCGGCCCTTTGTAAGGTGAAGGTCTGGTAAAGTCCGGGCAGGACACGTATTGGTGCTGTCCGTGAGCTTTGGCTTTAAGGCTTCGAAGGCTCTGTGTGTCTGGCCCCCCACTTCCAGTGTTGCCCTTTTCAGCAGGGTGTGAGTGGCTGGACTGATCGTGGCGAAGTCGGTATTGACGCACACTCTTTCGATGTATCCTGGTAGGTTTCAGGTCTTTGCTGGCTGCAAATTCTCTGGGGTGTCGGTGTAAATTCCCCTGTCGCTTACTACGTGTCCTAGGTAGCGGATTTCCTTCTTGAAAAATCGCATTTCTCCGGATATTTATTCTGCGCTGCGCTGCAGTCGTAGCATTACTTCTTTTCAAAACAACGTGGCGAATGTGCTCCTCCAAGGTGTGTGGATCCTATGACGCTTATGTCACGAGTTTTGTATGCGAAAGCTGTGGAGATTTCCATCTCGGTCCAATAACCTGATCTAGTGTCTCTTTGATTAATGTTGCAGGTGCGGAGGTAGGGTAGGACCGAACGGCATATACGCCACTGAATAACCCACATAACCGGTACCGTGCGAAAGCTGTGTAGGACGGTCTCTGGGCTTCATGGGTATTCGCCAGTAGCTCTATTTCGAGTCAAGCTGCTGATGCACCTCGCTTGTCCAGTAGTATGTTGTATTCTGGGGCTATGGTGGGGTACGCATCGGCTACGATCGGGCGTTGAGCTGCCGATAGTCCACGCATAACTCTACCTGCCGTTTTTCTCTCTGGCTAGCATGGCCGAGTGCGCTGTCGGTGGGCTACGGGACGGCTCGATGCTTCCTTTCTGGAGTAACTCGCTCGACACTCGTGTGATGAGGTAGCTGCATCGCCGGGTGCGTTGTAGGGAAAGTAACGTGCTTGATAGACAATCTGTTGTGCATTGGCTATTGTCGTCGCCCCACTCATGCTCTCGAATTTCGGAGCTCTTTTGCCAGACAAACCGCGCACTCGTCCCGCCTCGTACCTCATCGTAGCCCCGTTGATCCTGTTGAT
>JARSSU010017731.1:0-32807 GCA_029619165.1 Eurosta solidaginis | reverse complement strand
ACAAACTATACAGGAAAAGGCGATAGCGTCACAGCGGATACAGCTCAATACTGCGAGTCTTACAAATAATCAAAAGACGCTACGAGCAGGGAGGTAGAAACGTACCTCCAAAACTTGAATTCGATGACAAAAAACCATAGCCTGAGCGCAGTAGGGGAGAATTTGTAGAGAGACAAACAGCGCAATGGCGCTGCGGTTCTTACAGATAAATCTCCAGCACAATAAGCTAACGTCGAGCGGGCTTCGTAACTATTTTTGAGGGGTTGTATTAAAACTAGACTCAAACTTCAATTTGCGAGGATAATAATCAAGTGCTCAATATATTTCGTGAAAAGTAGCAGATCTGTTTACCGAAGTTTAACCGAAGTTCACATATCTGTGCCCAAATTTTTGGTTTTCAGGGTTACCACATATTTAGCGTAGGCTACAATCTTCAACTTATTTATGTTGAGATTTACTAGGATGAAAATGAGCCTTATGAGAGGTGTCATCTCCTTGTCTTGTTGTCTGCCTCGGTATATCTGCTTCCTAATAATCCTTCTCCAAGCTTCACTGTTATCTCTAGGCTAAGAAGTAGAAACATAACCTAATTCCATATGAGTTCATCTACCCTGGTCTACCGCGATCATAAGGTAGGAAAGTAAGCATGTATGTATAAGGATGTCCATTATCTCCGGTGTTGCGCTCAATCATCAGTACACTTTATAAAGGCCGTGCTTGAATGACTCCCAGCAGTGTGTTTGCTAGAATTTGCTGAGACCTTCGTCGCCTCAATAAAATCCTGTTGTTCTAAGATTCGACTTTAAGTAGCTAAAAATTTATCAAGCTTCGAGGGGAGGAAAGCAACCCCAAGTCTTGCATCTTTGTAAGGAATACTCGTAATGCTTCCGGGCCCGCCCTGTGTCATCTTTCATTCGCATAACATGGCCTAGCCAGCGCATCCGCTGCATTTTAATTCGCTGGACTATGTTGATGTCTGCGTATAGCTCGTACATCTCATCGTTAAATCTTCTTCGGTACTCGCCATCGCCAACGCGTAGAGGTCCATAAATCTTTCGAAGAACTTTTCTCTCCAACACTCTCAGAGCCGCTTCATCTGCTGTTGTCATGGTCCATGCTTCTGCCCCATGTAGCAGGACGGGTACGATAAGTGACTTGTAGAGTATGATTTTCGTTTGCCGAGAGAGGACTTTACTTTTCAATTGCCTTCCTAGTCCAATGTAGCATTTATTGGCAAGAGTGATTCTTCGCTGTATTTCAGAGCTGATGTTGTTGCTAGTGTTGATGCTGGTTCCCAAATAAACGAAGTCTTTTACTATACTGGCTGCCAACAATAGCGTAGTTGCCAAGGCGCATATGAGCTGACTCTTTGCTGGATGACAGCAGGCTTCCTTGCTCCGTCCAGCGCATTTCTTGGATGACGGTGATGTCAGATTTTGCTTTGACGAGGAGATCAACCAGCCGGGCATCTGCACCAATCCCATTCAGGGAGCGGACGTTCCAGGTGCATGTCCTCAATTCATTGTCCTTCAAACGTTTGCCATGGTCGTCATCAATAGAGAGTGTTCTTTTTATCCGGCGCACTGTTGTTGCTTTTCATCAGAGTATGGTTTGACGTGGCACGTCCCAAGCTCAGCGCACATCCCGCTCAGCGGGGGTGAAAATATTACTTGCACGTTTATATAGCGAGCCGCTTGCTCCAAGACAGACGCCCGCTTACAGCCGCACCTAGTGGTGAACAGACGCTGCAGATGGGAGATCCCCCGGCTAGCCCTTAAACCGATTATGTCAGAGTGGCCTAGCCAGGTTGTCGCATTATCATATTAGCTCACCACTAAACAGATGTTTAGTGGCTACCCAGAGCATACTTGGCCGCAAGCGATCGGAAGTAGTGAGCTGCTTGAACCGCATGCAAAAGAACCGCTACCGTACATTTAATCACTCTGCAAAAATTGCATATCGGATGACAGTTGAAAGCGGGAACAGTAATTTTTGACAACCATCACCGCCTCTTACTATAGTTCCACACCCGCCCTCTGTTATTGCTCCTCGCATTACCAATCTAGAGCTTACCTTTGACCACTTCGTTGTAGGTCTGATTTGCTGAAGCAGTAGTTTACGGACTTTTCAGTCCGTTTGTTAAACGTGCTCCCTAACTTATTCTAGTTCCGCTTCATCGAACGCTTTGATTATGTATTTTTGGTGTTGTTATTCTTGTCAACGAACCATTGGATTATTAGCAAGGACAAAATCGTACTCCTTGCCACCCACCACTGCGTACGCTACCCTGACCACAGAATCTCGTGGTGAGCCACGTCACTTATTTTTCCCTTTTGATTATCTTTTTGAAATATAAAGTTCCTCATCGTGGTTTCTCGAGGCTTCAGCTAATGAGAAGATGTAAAGTTATTCAAAAATGTATATTAACCTCTTCAATGAATTTCTGTCCACAGTTGTTACTGCGGAACGCATGGCTGGATCGGCTATGTACGAATTGGTACGAGTTGGCTACTACGAACTGGTTGGTGAAATTATTCGCTTGGAGGGCGATATGGCCACTATTCAAGTGTACGAAGAAACATCTGGTGTAACTGTCGGTGATCCAGTTTTAAGAACAGGCAAACCCTTATCGGTAGAATTGGGTCCTGGAATTTTGGGTAGCATTTTTGATGGTATTCAACGTCCACTCAAAGATATTGGTGAAAGTAGTGGTTCCATTTATATACCGAAAGGTGTTAATGTTCCTGCACTTTCACGTACCGAAGCCTGGGAGTTCAATCCAATAAATGTACGCGCCGGTTCTCATATAACGGGAGGTGATCTATATGGCATCGTTCATGAAAATACGCTAGTGAAACATCGTTTAATTGTCGGTCCACGCTCTAAAGGAACAGTACGTTATATTGCACCTGCTGGCAATTACACTGTGGAGGATGTGATCTTGGAAACAGAATTTGATGGTGAAATAACCAAGCATACAATGCTGCAGGTGTGGCCAGTGCGCCAACCACGTCCTTGCACCGAGAAATTACCTGCAAACCATCCATTGTTCACTGGTCAGCGTGTCTTGGATTCGCTATTCCCATGTGTACAAGGTGGCACCACAGCTATACCGGGTGCATTTGGTTGTGGCAAAACTGTTATATCGCAGGTATGATACTTTCTTTATCTGCATGGTTAAATTAAATATCTTAATGAAATTAAATATCTTACAGGCATTATCGAAATATTCTAATTCCGATGTCATTATCTACGTTGGTTGTGGTGAGCGTGGCAACGAAATGTCTGAGGTACTTCGTGATTTCCCTGAACTTACTTGCGAAATAGATGGCGTGGTTGAATCTATAATGAAACGTACCGCGCTGGTTGCCAACACATCCAATATGCCTGTCGCTGCTCGTGAAGCTTCTATTTACACTGGTATCACACTTTCTGAATATTTCCGTGATATGGGCTATAACGTTGCTATGATGGCTGATTCGACATCACGTTGGGCTGAAGCGCTGCGTGAAATCTCCGGTCGTTTGGCAGAAATGCCTGCCGATTCTGGTTATCCCGCCTATTTGGGTGCACGTCTCGCCTCCTTCTACGAACGTGCTGGACGCGTGAAATGTTTGGGTAATCCTGAACGCGAAGGTTCAGTGTCTATTGTTGGTGCTGTATCACCACCTGGTGGCGATTTCTCCGATCCTGTAACTTCCGCCACTTTGGGTATTGTACAAGTCTTCTGGGGCTTGGACAAGAAATTAGCGCAACGTAAACATTTTCCTTCAATCAATTGGTTGATTTCGTATTCTAAGTATATGCGCGCTTTGGATGAATATTATGATAAGAATTTTCCTGAATTTGTACCACTACGTACAAAGGTTAAAGAGATTTTACAGGAAGAAGAGGACTTATCCGAAATTGTACAGTTAGTCGGTAAAGCATCATTGGCGGAAACGGATAAAATTACATTGGAAGTAGCTAAACTCGTTAAGGATGACTTTTTGCAACAGAACTCATATTCACCATATGATCGTGTATGTCCATTTTACAAAACTGTTGGTATGCTAAGAAATATGTTGGCCTTCTATGAGCTTGCTCGTCATGCCGTTGAATCCACCGCCCAATCCGATAATAAAATTACATGGAATGTTATACGAGATGCAATGGGGAATATTCTTTATCAGCTTTCATCGATGAAATTCAAGGTGAATATAATTCCACTGTGATATGCTCGCAAAAAAGGAAATCTTCAAGCAGTTTCAAATTCGCTCTGCACGTTAACGTAGAAAAGTTTGATAGTTTATGCACCTCAGGGACAGAGACGATCTTCACGCGAGTAGCTTTTAAACATTAAGATATCTCAGGCTGGTTCTTCCACTCTTCCTCAGATAACCATTCATCGGTTTAGGCATATTTTAAATTTTTTTTCTAAACTGGAAATTTCTCAAATTAACGTGATAGACGTTCTTTAAACTGTTTTCTAATGACCCAATGATTTTTTTATACTTTTACAGCTATTAACAAATGAGACTGACCGATATTCATCCCAGAGAAATATAATTTTACCCGTAAATATTGCCAAAATGGTGCATTTCATAGACGTACTTCTTATAAGTGTATAAACGCACGACCTGGCGGAAGGCCTGTATAGGTACGCTCGAAGGACCTTTATAACGAGCTTGTTTGTGAAGCGGCGGTCACCGTGGTGTAGAGAAAGGGTGCTCCGCCTACCACAGCGAAGATCCTGGGTTCAACTCCCGGACAAAGTAACAACAAAAATTTAGAAACAAGTTTTTTTTTCAATTAGAAAAAAGGTTTTCTAAGCGGAGTCGCCCCTCGGCAGTGATTTGGCAAACACCCCGAGTGTATTTCTGCCATGAAAAGCTTTTTAGTGAAAGCTCATCTGCCTTGTGAATGCCATTCTATGTCGGCGTAAAACACAAACGTTCCGCCCCGCTAATTTGTAGGAAAAATTAAAAAAGAGCACAACGCAAATTGTATTTATTTATTTTATTAATGTTTTTGAAGCAGTTTAAAAAAACAAATTTGATTTCATCTTGTCCAACATATTTTTATTGTATTTTGTCAAATATAACTGCAAAGCACTTTGAAAATAGTTACGTGCTCCTGATGGGCATATCTGGCTAAATAACTTATAGCGTTTACTCACAGGAACTTTATCGAATTACAACATTATTTAATGAAATAATTAAGTTTCCCTTTTCATATAGGGCCTTTTGCTTCATTAAGCGAACATCTGTCAGCAGCCCCGTAAAAATATTTCGTTTTTACAAAAAATAGTTAAAATGGAAAGCAGCCGTTTCCTTCTTAACTATAAATACAACCAAAATAAAATGAATGCGCAACTACCCATAGATATTGCACCTAACCAAATATGTGCCTATTTTCGAAAAAGCCATATTACCTTTTGCAGCAAATGCAGCGAAAATTAAATTTTGAATTTTTTCGTGTTTTTCTATTTTTTTTAAATCATTGAAAATAATTTTTTTTGATTGTCTTTTGTTACATTGGCAATAAAATTCGAACACCAAACAAAACCGACTGAATTTTTCACTCGATTAGGCATTCAATAAAGCAATAATGAGATAACTAAGCGTTTGTATTTTGTATGGAAGATTGAGTTCAATTAGGGCTTTGATGTAGAAAACTTTACTGATTATTTCATTAAGCCTCTGTGTTAAATTGGCATTATGTTGTATAATGAAATAACAAACAAAATATTGATAGGCCAGGCGCGTAGCCAGAAAAAATTCCGTTGGGGGAGGGAATTTTGGCCAAAGTGTCAGTAAATAATAATTACCTGTAAATATACACATATTTATATTTTTACATATTACATATTTATACTTTTATTTATTTCAAATTTTTCTTTCTTTCTACAAAGCAATATTTATTTTTCTTGTTTGTTTTGCTATTTTGTGTAGGATTTCTTCATGAGTTACTTCAATAGTAGAATGGATGTTGAGTAGAGCCGGCCCCATTCATCCTCTCCTGGCCCATTGTATTTCTTAGATAAGTTTTTAACCTTGAAAGGGAAGAGAAAGAGCGTTCGCTAGGAGCAACGGAAACTAGAAGCGTCGCAGCAATTTTTATATATCGATGTACCGTAGGGAAAAAAACACGGAACAATTATTTAATACATCAATGAACGTGCTTGGTCGCTCCTGTTGTTTTTGTTGTTGTAGCGATAAGGTTGCTCCCCGAAGGCTTTGGGGAGTATTATCGATGTGGTCCTTTGCCGGATATAGATCCGGTACGCTCCGGTGCCACAGCACCATTAAGGTGCTAGCCCGACCATCTCGGGAACGATTTATGTCGCCACATTAAACCGTCAGGCCATTCCCTCCCTCCCCACCCCCAAGTTCCATGAGGAGCTTGGGGTCGCCAGAGCCTCGTCTGTTAGTGAAACAGGATTCGCCGCGGATAGGTGACGTTGACAATTGGATTTGGAGGAGCTATATATTGCGCTGGCAACCTGAAGGGTTGCGCTACACAGCCCCTTGAATCTGGTATTTTAGTCGCCTCTTACGACAGGCATACCTACCGCGGGTATATTCTGATCCCCTAGCCCGCTGGGGTCTTGGTCGCTCCTCCTTTGGGATTGTCAAACAATGCCTGAAAAAGTTTTTCTATGTTTTTTATTATGGCGTAATACAAAAAAATATTCTTGATCATATTTTCATTTGATTTACTTGATGAGAGATTTCTTTCATTACATTTTTATTGAGAGGGGGTAAAACCGCGTCAAAACCGCATATGTTTTTTTAATTGATCTCTAGATATTCAAGACTTCGAGACTCCTCTTCGTTTGCAAGAAAACATTTTTTTTTAATGCAACATTTTAGTGAAAAGTTAATAACTCGCCTGTATATTCTTTTTGTAGACAAAACATTTGCTTACTCTCAAAAAAAATTTTATAGATTTATTGCAAAAAGCCTGTGAGTTATTAAATTTTCATTAAAATATTCCTAAACACTGTATTTTGCAAACGAAGCGGAATCTCGAAAATCGCTCAAGTGTATTTTTGTATCGACATTTCCTACATATCTTTGCAGTTTTTCTTGAAATCCCAGAGATCAATGAAATTACATTGGCGGTTTTGACGTGGCTTTACTCAGGTGAAACATACGAAAATAAGATGACTGAGCATGAAAATAATGCAAAATTCGATATTTTAAAAGGAGCGACTACCAATAACTTCTCGTGTGAAATATTATTTAAATTTATTCTTTCGCATTTTCATATTGCTATTAATGCTATTTTCTTAACAGGGGTTTTAAAAGTTAATAGAGTAATTATTCTAGTACAGACGTATATTTTTACATTTTCGGAAATTTGTGAACCCCCAAAACTCCCCCCTGAATGCGCGCCTGCTACTAACTATACAATAAAAAGTATTTGGGAAACCGGGATCCCATGAACGCGGAAGGGTTAATTGCTTGCAATGAAATTATAGGGTATAATATCATCACCGGGGCTCTCGATGTTTGAATATACCCTATTGGGGGTTTTCCCTTTATCGAGTTAACCCCTAAATGTATGCTTTATGTTATGTGCATAACAATGCGAAAAAAAAATTCATTAAACTCATATTTCTTATTTCTCTGTAACAGGATCCAGTTAAAGATGGCGAGGCGAAAATCAAAGCGGATTACGAACAACTTTACGAGGATTTACAGCAAGCTTTTAGAAATCTAGAAGACTAAATAAAAAATTATAACAAAAAATATTTATGAAAAAACCAAAGCCAAGAAATTAATAAAATAATATATTATCTGTGTAAGAAGATCCATCGAATTGTTTACATATGTACTTAATTAAAACATTTATCTTATAACTTATTTAATTATAAATTAAACATTTGAACTAGTCATTTATCGTAATATTTATGAAAACATATATATACACTTAGGGTCTGTTCAAAGTGAAATTTACAAAAAAAAGTATTCATCCATAGTTTACCACTTAATTCCCTCTAAGCAAATGTTAGATAACTTAAAATTACATATTCTATACAAACATAATAAATATATTTATGATGAGTACGGGTCACGAATCACCTATGAAAGACGAACAACAACTAGTAGGTAATAAATATCAAATACGTATAGATATTTACATAGCAAACACACCAAAGAAACTTCAACTATAGATAAAAATATGTAGAGCGAGGAAATTACAATTAAAAAAATAGAAAAATTATGAAAAATTAATTGTTATCTGCAAAAAAGTTTGACCATACATAAAACTACCCCGCGTTCTTAATCTCAGTTTTGACAAAATAATAAAAACATAGAATTTTTAAATCGGCTTTATCATTTGTTGCAGTATGTAAATATTTAGAAAAATTGGTACGTTATTTGATATTTTTGAAGTGCAAACAATATAAATTTTGTTTAACTGTTTTAAGTTATTTATTTATTGTAAACTACAATAAATTATTAACATAGAGACTATTTAAAAAAATATCTTTATGTATTATCCATGTTACTAAATAAAAAAAAATACAAAAATTTTAACCAATTGAAAATATGTTTAGTCGGATATGTGGTAGGGGAAGAGACGCATGTAAATATTATACAAATTATAACCATGAGGCCAAAATGGTGCGTAGAGATCTGGAAATAGTTATGGTATTCACAACGTCTTCTATTCGTCGTATCTATCGACTTTAATCAAATTATTTATTGGAAATCATGTTAATATAATACAACACTTACTTACTTAATTGCCGCTTAATCCTTAAAAGCGTTTTGACTGTCCAAAAATTTGCGTCACTCGCTTCCCTCCTGTGCTAATTGGCGCCAATCTATACAACTAATGGAACTTAAATCGTTTTCCACCTGGTTCTTCCAACGGAATGGGGTCGCCCTGGTCGGATCCCGATAAGAAATCCTCTTTGGCCGGCGTGTTTTCTTCCAACGGAATAACATGGCCTAGCTGGAACGTTTCTCTCGAACACTCCCAAAGCTGCCTCATCTGGTTTTGTCAATGCCGCTGTACAATAAAGCAGATAAGGCTCTTGCAGAGCATTATTTATGTTTGCCGAGGACTTTACTTTTAAATAGCTTAACCAGTCCAAAGTAACATTATTATTAGTTTGTGTAAGTGCTGGTTCGGACAAACGAACCAGGCCTGTTAATGGATTATTTTCTCTATCATCATTTATCTGTGGAGGTCTCTCCTGACTTAGCATTACCAAGCCAGCGAAGCCTATGGGGATTGTTTGCTACACTACCTCCATATCTGCGTAAAGCTCATATAGCTCATCATCCTATCTCCTGCGATACTCGCTGTCGGCATCACGGACAGAGCCATAAATCTTCGGTAGATGTTTTCGCTCGAATACTCCATCGTAACTCTCAACAGTACATCACGACTTATATAGCGTGATTTTTGTTCGTCGAGAGTTACTTTTCAATTTTCTATTCAGCCCAAAGAAACACTTGTTGAAGACGTTTGATTTCTAGACTGGCATTGTTTTCGTTGTTAATGCTGGTTAGCAGATAGCAGAAGAGCTTTCAGTGTCGAATTTACGACGCATTTAAGGCCAAGACTACCAACATCATACACCAACATACATTTTTGGATGCAAGTTTTTTGCTTTATAAAAGTTACGGAATAGCGATCCGTGTGAATATTTGTTGCCCGATGGGTGGCAGTAAGAAGACAGTGCGCTAGACAGCCGCTCAGCAGATGCTACCAGCCTTGACGAATGAGATGCTGACCAAACAGTTTCTGTTGAATACCCAGAAACCTGGGCATCCCAACAGACATCTGATTGACGAACCAGCACCGCCTAGGGGCCTAAGGAGTCATCTCCGTAAGCATTTTGAGGAAATACGGCACCTGAGAACCAAGCCGTAAGCGAAAAAACACAAGCAGGTCGGTGAACTCCATAGACAGGCGTCGGACCTTTATGTCGGGAATTGCCCGGTGAATCCAGTACTTGAAGAAAAATATCCAGAACTCGCGGAAGAGGAACGCATACTCCCCAGGGAAACGCGTGTCACTCTTGCTCAACTTCGTTCTGGATACTGTAACAGGTTAAACTCTTACCTATCCAGAATCAACCCCGACATACAAAATGTATGCCCCGCTTGCAATGTGTCCCCACATGACACCAACCATCTATTTAATTGTAATGTGGAACCAACTCATCTAACACCCCTTTCCTTATGGTCCACCCCTGTTGAAACGGCAAGTTTCCTTGGACTCCCGTTAGAGGATATTGATGACAATTTGTGATCGGTCGCGGCTATTAGGTGGGGCGAGCATTGCTACAACAACAACAACAACAATGAGACCAATTGCATATAGGGTCCCTTAAGTACCACAACTAATCTGAATATATCCTTTCTATTTATTTTAGCTCGCTACAAATCGTATTTCGTTGAATGAAGACCAAATTTTCCCAAAAGCTCTGTAGTACTACCATCGCTTCCTTATACGCTTTTTCAACTCCAAGGTCCACCCTTGAGAGTTTTGGAATGTATATCTTGCATAGAAATAAATTGTTTAAAAGAAAAGCCAACATTCCAAAACTTACACTAATGCCCGGTTTTTCAGTACGAGTTTAAACTCCAGTTAAAGTAAAAATCGAACAAAGTGGTAAGGTTAAACTGAAAAACCAGGCATTAGAGGAAAATATGATGATAAGTAGAACTCATTGGAAGAAATAGACCTCGTTCACAGAATTATATCCCAACGGCTACTTTGTCTACGTCACGTGATGAGAATGATAAGATAAAGGTGATCCGATCTAGAAGGTATTGTTATAAGCACCCACACATGAAACCAAAGAAAAATGTAGGACTTACTTCGTTAAAAAGGCCCAAGTAGAAACTATTTGAATCGTTTTCGAATGCTGACTTTCCAAGACTTAAATTATTCCCGAAATGGTCAAGTTGCCAAGTAATAATTGCATTTGATTGATATGACCAAGGATTGACGGTAATTTCCCATAAAAATATTGAAACCAAACGTAGTAGGGCCAAAGAGAGCACTGAGAATGTTTTTACGCGGGAGTGCTTTTGATCACTTATGGTCCACCAACATCGGGAAATATCGCTACTGAATTAAAAATTATATGTGGGTTAATAAATTTCTGGCAAATTTTATTAGCAGTATTTCGAATTTTTGTTTCAGTGAAAAAGAAATAAAAGTACCAAAACCGTGCCGAAAATGGACCAAAATTGAAAAAAAGGACCAGCGGACCAAATGGGGTTGGAACGGACCATTTTTGGTCCAAATGGACCGTGGTGACAACCGTGCTGGGACTATTCATTTTCGGGATTTCGGAAATGTCCGGAACGCCGGCATTTTTCATTGACATTTTAAAGTGAAGATTATGAATTCAATTTTTCCTCTTAACATTATAGTGAAACTTGAAAACTATTGTAAAAGTATTCAAGGTTCGATTCGACCTCAAAGCCATAACAATAATTTTTTTTGCAATGATAAGTATTAGCACACTTCGAAATGGATCTATCTGCGGAGCTATGACAGGTTGTCTGAAAAATTTTCTACTTACTATTCCAAAAACAAAATACAATTTTTCAATTATAGAAAAATTAAAAAGCAATAATTATCATTAAAAAATATATATATATTGTTCTGGCCTTGAGCTCGAATCGAACTTTGAATCCTTTATCAATAGGCCGATAAAACAAAAACAATTATTTTAAAAGTATTTTTTTTTAATGTAAGAACAATTATTTTATTTGGCAGTTGATTCAACTTCCCGTTCATAAAACAAAATATATCTTACTCAAATAGTGGAAACATCTTTAATAAAAATTGTGTTCGCTGAGAGCGATGACTTTCTGAACGTGCCTTTGGGTATATCTGATTCAGTTAACGGTTGGGACTTTACGCCAAATTACTGAGCAAACAGTTTTTTAGTTCCATATGTTTATTCAGTTGTCTGACAATTGTTTGACATTTTAAAGTGCTGGTTATGAAAACTCTTTTTTGTTGGTATGGCACTCATTAAAAAGTCATTTTAAAAAGCCATATCTGCATATAGTAAAAATAAAATGTTCCATGCTTCTGTAAAAGTTTAAATTTGTTTGTTAGGGCCATTGTGAGTTCATACAAGTTGCGAATTTTTGAAGAAAAAAAAATTTTTTCACAATAGTAAACAGCTTGGATCACATGTTAAATCGCTGTTCGATTACTTACATCATTTGCTCAATGGCGTTTTTCAAACATTTTTGTAGACGGCTCGTATATTGCGTTGTTTACATATTTAAAAATGTTTGCTTGACTGGCCGGTCATATTTTACAAACGATTATTAATATGAAGTTTTATTTTATATAGGCACATTTAAAAGAAAATCTGGTTTGAAACACAAATAGACAATTTATGGCACTTCAATATATTAACCGCGAAAACAAAATTAACCTTTCTTCCATTCTCTGGTCATGCGCTACAGCCATTATCCCTGTCAGCTATTATTTGTTAGGTAGGAATGACAATGGAGGAACAAAAAGATTGTATGAATGGTAAGGGCCTTTGTGAATTAAGCTAACGACATATAACCGGCAGTTGAGAAACATTTTTCAGATTCTACACTAGTAGGCCAAATAGTAATTATACTCCAAATCTACACGAGATCCTTGGAATGAAGAAATATCTTTTTGTTGATTGATCTCGATTGCAATGTAGTCCCGTGATTTCGGGATGGCAAAATTACTCAGGAGGCTCAGGGTTCGGGATGGCAAAATGACACAGGAGGCCAAGGGCTCAGAATCGGGGCTACCAGTCTTGAATGGCTAAGCGTGATGGTATGGCACCATTAATCGATTACATTGATTTCCTAAGGTAGGTTCGATCAGCTGTTTTATCTGGTTATGGTTATATGGTTATTAGTCACCATTAATTGACCCTTCAAAAATTGATGATTTTTGCCATTGTGAATTGAAGCGGTATCAAGAAGAAGAATCTTTTTTGACGTCCAATTTATTATCAATTTTACGTTTACAAGCGTTTTACTATTGTTTAGCTGTATTTTATATAAAACTGTAAAAAATAAAGCTACCTAACATGGGTAATGATAAAAGGCGCCGCTCACATTCGAGGGAGCGCCGAGACCGAGAACGGGAAAGGGACCGTGACCGTGATAGGGATCATGAGCGGGATCGTGAACGTGGGAGGGATCGTGAGAAGGATCGCAAACCGGCCACGGTCCAGATCAAGAGGACGTGACCGAGATAAGGCCAGTGAAAAGCGCAGAACCGTAGACAGATTAAAGAATGATAAAGAAGACAATAATGTTATCAAAATTGACGATGATGATGATGATGATGACCAAGTCGAAATTATTGAAGTCAAGGAAAAATCGAAGAAGGAACCTCTTTCGCTGGAAGAACTACTTGAAAAAAAGAAACGTGAAGAGGAAGCACGCAGCAAGCCAGTTTTCTTGACTAAAGAACAGCGCGCTGCTGAAGCACTCAAAAGACGGCAAGAAGAAGTTGCTGCTATGCGAAGTGCACAAAGCGCTGCTACAGCTGCAGCAATAGCTGGAGTAGATAATACAAATAATTCCTCATTTGAGATACCATCAACGCAAGTGAAATATGACAGAATGGATCGTAAGGAACGTGAACGCGACTGGGATCGCAACGATCGTGATTGGGACCGTAATGACCGCGATAAAGGACGTGAACGAGAAAAGGGCCGTGAACGCGATCGAGATCGCGATAGAGATAGTAAACGTGCAGAAGACCTCACTCAGAAGGACAAAGAAAAAGAACTAGAAGCAATAAGAGAGCGTTATTTAGGTATTGTAAAGAAGAAACGTCGCGTACGTCGTTTGAACGATCGTAAATTTGTGTTCGATTGGGATGCTGGCGAAGATACATCGATTGATTATAACAATTTGTATAAAGAGCGTCATCATGTACAATTTTTTGGACGCGGAAATGTTGCCGGTATAGATATCAAAGAGCAGAAACGTACTCAAAGTAAATTCTATGGAGATTTGTTGGAAAAGAGACGCACTGAAGCTGAAAAAGAGCAAGAAAAGGTGCGCCTAAAGAAGGTCAAACGTAAGGAAGATAAACAAAAATGGGATGATCGTCATTGGTCGGAAAAGGCGGTGGATGAAATGACCGAAACGCGATTGGCGTATATTTCGTGAGGATTATAATATCACCATCAAAGGTGGTAAAATACCAAACCCTATACGAAGTTGGGGTGAATCTGGTTTTCCAAAAGAAATTATCGAAATCATCGATAAGGTGGGATATAAAGAACCCACGCCCATTCAAAGGCAAGCTATTCCGATTGGATTGCAAAATCGCGATATTATTGGTGTAGCTGAAACAGGTTCGGGTAAAACATTGGCATTCCTGATACCATTATTATCGTGGATTCAATCATTGCCAAAAATAGAACGTATGGAAGATGTAGATCAAGGCCCTTATGCTATAATTATGGCACCAACACGTGAATTAGCGCAGCAAATTGAAGAAGAAACTATTAAATTTGGACAACCGCTTGGCATACGTACAGTGGTTGTAGTGGGTGGTTTGTCGCGTGAGGAGCAAGGTTTTCGTCTACGATTGGGTTGTGAAATTGTTATAGCAACACCTGGTCGTCTTATTGATGTGTTAGAGAATCGCTATCTTGTATTGAGTCAATGTACATATATAGTATTGGATGAAGCAGATCGTATGATTGATATGGGCTTTGAACCTGATGTACAAAAAATTCTTGAATACATGCCAGTGACTAATTTAAAACCCGATACGGAGGAAGCTGAAGATGCAAGTAAACTTATGGAGAACTTTTACTCTAAAAAGAAATATAGGTAATTAATACAAGTATATATACAAATCGAGCTGTAGACATAACAGTCGTTCTGTAGTAGGTCACCGATGAGTAGTTCCTTTTTGAAATACTTGTTTATCTTTTCCAGACAAACTGTGATGTTTACAGCTACTATGCCACCTGCAGTGGAGCGTCTTGCAAGATCATATTTACGACGACCCGCCACAGTTTATATTGGATCAATAGGCAAGCCAACTGAACGAACCGAACAAATTGTATACATGATGGGCGAAAACGATAAACGTAAGAAATTAATGGAAATCTTATCCAAAGGCATCGAACCACCAGTTATTATATTCGTCAATCAAAAGAAGGGTGCCGATGTACTGGCTAAAGGTTTGGAAAAGTTGGGTTACAATTCCTGTACGTTGCACGGTGGTAAAGGACAAGAACAACGTGAATATGCACTGGCATCGCTTAAATCTGGTGCTAAAGATATGTTGGTGGCAACAGATGTTGCTGGGCGTGGTATTGATATTAAAGATGTATCACTTGTCATTAACTATGATATGGCAAAAACGATTGAAGATTATACGCATCGTATTGGTCGTACGGGGCGTGCTGGTAAAAATGGTGTTGCCATTTCCTTTGTCACCAAAGATGATAGTGCACTATTTTACGATCTCAAACAATGTGTAACCGCTAGTCCAGTATCAGTTTGTCCGCCTGAGCTAATGAATCATCCAGAGGCGCAACACAAACCAGGCACTGTGGTGACAAAGAAGAGGCGCGAGGAAAAAATTTTTGCTTGAAGATGACACGATTTCAAAAGATTTTTGGTGTTTAATTTTAGAGAGCATATCATGTTGCCTTATTTTACAAAAATTTGTAAATTGGTTTAGTTAAAGACATGATTTTGTATAGTAAAATGCAGTTTCGAAATAAATTTTTTTTGGCAATATGCGACCTTAAATATGAATTTTTATTACAAAAACTAATTAAAAATGTAGTAACAGCAACAAAAATATATATGTTTATATAAACACACATGCTTTTAGTGAGTATAAATATTAAATGTTCTAGTAATACATATTTATCTTATTTCTAGGATCTTAGCAGTCTTAAAAAGAAAGCTGTACGACTTTCTTTTGAATGTATAGGCAAATATTTTTCATAAAAATCATGTATCACTTCCTCTATTTTGAAGCCAAATTTTTGGTAAAGCACAATGGCAGGATTGGATGCGGATACATGAAGTGTGATATCTTTTGTCATGCAAGTCTAGAATGAAAAAAAAACATTTTTCAGCCAAAAATATTAAACAGTGTAAAGCATATTTTTACGGTACCTGTATTAAATGATATAACATAAATGTGCCTATCCCAGAACGCTGCCAATTGGGACGCACTGCCATAAATGAAATATACGCTTCGTTAAAGCCTACATCAGGCACAAGGAAACCACATCCCACAACACAATTTTTTATAGAGTGCTACCACGCTGTAATCTGGATAACTGAGGCATTCGGACACTAATTTTCAGAAAAATAATTCATGTTATTATTGGTAGATAAAAAGTTCCAAACTTGCAATTAAAATATATATCATTCTTACTATCAATTCCAGGCCAAAATGTTGATTGTAGCAAAGCATTCACGGCCGCAATATGATTGGGCCGCACATAGCAGAAGTCAATGGTTGAACGTGTGGGATATTCTTCATTAACTCTATATTGCAACTCGCACATAAGCTGCAACCAAAAAGGTGCGAGTATTAAAATACAAAAACAAACCATTTACAATCAGAGAAAAACTATGTACCTGCAACCAAGGAGGTGCAATTTCTTCATCTCTAAATATGAATGGATGTAATATACGAAGAGAATATGGCGATTTAAACATTTCATAATCAAACGAACCAGCGATGCGTGCATAAAATGTTTTATATTTTTTCGATGTCGAATCAGTCAAGAGCTGTAAAATATAATACGCCTTAGAAAAAGTTGTTTCCAAGTTTCAACTGTTAATGTACCTGATAACGATCAATTATTTGCGCTGCCGCATCACTACATTTGCCATTGATGTGATCGTCTAAATTGAAAAGTGGTTTACCATGCTCACGTTTAAAATTGCGTACACACAATTTTCTATAGAAACGACGTACATAAGCTGGTATCTCAACTTTACCTTCATGCTCAAGTGCGAATACGTCACGCAATTGGTTTAGCAAATCAATTTCCTCGTACTCACTCATCATAACAAGGCTGTAAAGGAAATAAAAAAAAATACGAACATGGTTCTTGATAGCTGTTTCAAACTGTGTATGTTTTAAAAATAACGAATTTTTCTTAGACAAAATTTTAATCTCGAGACCGTTAATTGTCGTGTGGCAACCGTACCTTCCCTTCTGCTCTATCCCTTCCATTGCTTCATTATTTGACTTCTGCACTTCTGCTTCATCAGCTGCCTGCTCCAGTAACCATGGCCAAGTTCGTCGCGCCGTTTTTGTAAAAAGACTTGGCTTTAAACTGCTCATAAGCGTTGTTGAACCTTCTTCAATCTCTTGCTCATAGTCATTATCTTCTAGTGAGTTAGTATCATGCCTCTTCTCCTCTATATTAGACGCTTGCTCGGTATCAGATTCAATTTCTTGTTTTATATCCTGTTCTAATTCTTCTAATAACAACTGATGTTCCTTGGTAATAGCATTGGTGTGATCTTTGCTTTGAAAATTTGTGACTTTTATAATACGTGCTTGGCATTCATCATCGTCGTCGTCGTCGTCGTCTTCATTGCTACATGCGGACAGTGTTTGCATAGAATCTTCTTGATTACTACAGAAATTGGGAGAAATGATCAATTAACATGTTTAAATTTTATTTTTTTATATCACAGTACTAACAGTTCGGTAATCATTGTTGAAGTCAGCTTTTGTTGTACCTTATTCAAAGTGGTATCATATGCTTTCGCTTGTCCATTGTATTTACCTACTTCCGGCGCTTTTAGCATGCCTATATTATTATATGTGTTGTTGTTGTTAATGTGGTGCGCATCGAGCAGTGGCAGAAAGTCGCTTTTTTCATCAGCACCACCAAAAATATCATAGCTATCTAAATTTTTCTGCCAGAAAATCCATTAAGCTGGATTGTACTGTGTTAAGTGGCTGTTGTGGTAAATTTTTAATATCATCATCGACAATATTAAGTTGTTTTGCGATTTTAGGCTGACGTCCCATATATGGCCTTTAAGAGAGGAGCTTTTTTTTAGTTACAGCGATTTATTTACAAAAAAAAACGTACATTGTACGGCTGCAGCCGCCGACTAAAGCTGGTAAATCATCATCTGAATCCACTAGACTTCCATATTTGCTTTCCGCTTCATCATTTATGGCATGGTAATCATCAATTTGTTTTTTTTCACTACGCATTTGCGCGCGCTTTTTACTAAACTCTTCAACTGAAAAAAAGACAAATTCATAAATCTCTACAGCAACTGATTTTGTACTTACGCCTCCTTTGTATCATTTTGGGTGTTTAAATTCGTATGGGTTAAACGCCACCAGCCGGATTTTTGAATTGCCTCCTGGCCGGAGAGAAAGAAGTCCGGGCTATAATGTGATAAATTGCCGGAAATGGAACCAAACCAATTTTTGCGCCGTCGGCTGTTTGCAAAATTTTGCGTTAATGCATTGGTTAATAAAAATATACATTACTTACGTCCCCGGCTCCATAAGAAAATCCCAATTTTTGTTAATAAAACTCGCTATATGCGAACGCCAATGAAAAAATCCATGATGGCTGAGTCCCTTTGATTTGATCGATAAATTGTATAATGTTAATGTTACTACCATGAACCAAGATAAGCGTTGACGCACAAAATTCTCTCTAGCAGGGGCATTTTTGGCTGACGTTGATGTTGAGGGCATATTGTATTGCAAATTCATACAATCCGCACAAGTAAAATCAAAGAATACATCACCCATCAGATCTCCAGGTCGACACGTGCGCAAACATCTTGCATGCACTACACACTGACACTCCAAGCATTCCAAATAGTCATCGCTACTATCAGAAATCATGTGATTACAATAGCAACAATCCATTGCTAATTTGTATATTAAAGTTATTCCAATATTTTGTATTTATATTTTTTTAATAAAAGCGCGAATAATTATTAAAACTTTTGTTTAGAACAGCGGGAGAACAATAAAATAAATAACACAAAATGCGGCATTTCGGAAAAGTGGGAAGCCAAACCGGAATGACATCTGCAAACAAACCTCGTGTTCCAATGACACCATATGGATCCATATGGATCACATTGTTGTTGCATTGGCATGTTAAATCCAAGGCGAATCTATACCAGGTGGTGGCAGAGCGAATTCAACTAATTCGCCGTGCAGAAGAATGGCTAACAAGCGAACCTAATATAAACGCACGCAAGTAATTTTCTGTCAAAAATGTCTCATGCACATACAACTTGTATGAGAGCAACCCAAATTGAATTTGCTGCGTGAAAACCTAACTCGATTTCCAATTTTTGTTCTGCGTGACATTTAGATTTGACGTTTGCACACATGCTTTACATTGTCGCAACGCATGCTTATTTGGGTTAGGGCAAAAAACGCCGGTTGTTTGCGTGCGCTAAAAAAACGCAGTGCGGTTTTATTAGGTTGGCATGTAATTACATACGACAGCATGACAATGCTAATACGTGTCAAAAATATCGAGAGGTGTCAAAAGACGCGTATTAATTTCAAGAACTTTCGGATTATTAATACTGATGTCAAGATGCGTTGTTTGATACCTCTCTCAATATTTTTGGACGCGTATTAGCAGTGTCATGCTGTCGTATAGAATTACCGAAGAATGTCAAGTCAGAAGAAAATTTTCGTTGATTTCGATTAACTGACTTATTTTTGTACAAGGCGTTGTATGGGGAATTATCAAGAAGAAGCAATGAGCTGTTGGGATAACAACACCTGATACTGAATTCGCCTTGGTTAAATCTCTATCCGTATCTGGTTCACGTGTCATTGGAACACGAGGAATCTGTCAATTAGAGCTGGATTTGGATTCGATTTTTAATCGATTCAATCGATATTTCATTAAGAAGTGAAAAATCCATTTTCTTTTTAGAAACGTAAAAAGCTCGACATTTTTAAAGACCATGAACCATGACTATGCACCATTATGATGGTGTCTCTGAATAAAAGGAGAAATATGAAGAAATTTATCGCCACCAACAATTGGCGCTTTGCGCAAGTCAGCCTAGCAATTCCGACTTCAACATAACTGACACCAATTGCGAGCACCAAGGGAGATCAAGTCTTCTTGGCGGAGGTCTTCCGCTTCTTCTTTTTCCAAATACGGATGCCGATAGGAACACTTGCTGTGCTGAACTTTTCATGAATTCCCATAACAAAACCTATCGGCCGGTTCGACGGAGATGACAATAATTCATCGGCATGGCCTTTCTCTTGAACTTTTCTCAGATGGATAGATGGACGGACGGACGGACGGACGGACATGGCTAAATTTATTTCTTTTTTTATCTACCTCGTTTATACCGTTGCGGGGTACCGTTGTGCGAACAAAATTAATATAATCTGTGAGCTCTGCTCAGCTGAGTATAAAAATCGCCTCAAATACCACATCAACCACAACAACTTACCAAAATAATTTTATTTCCCCAGCCACAAATCCCATTGTAATACATTTTCGCACTCGCGTCGTTGAAACTTAAAAAAACTCCTCTGTTGATTTTCTTCTTATGTGAAGGAAAGAAAACAAACAGGTATATTTAATAATTGCTGGTCTGTGAGCTCTGCTCAGATGAGTATAAAAATCGCTCAAATATCACATCAACCACAACAACTTACCAAAATAATTCAATTCCCCAGCCACAAATACCATTGTAATACGTTTCGCACTCACGTCGTCCAACCTTAAAAAAAAACTCCTCTCTTGGGTTTCTTCTTATGTGAAGGAAATAAAACAAACAGTTATATTTAATAATGGCTGGGCTCGGTTCATAAACGTAATTTCTGGTGTTCCTCAGGCACCTTGGTCCGGTTTTGTTCCTGTTGTTCATTAATGATCTTCCTAGTGTTTTGAAGCGCTGCAAGCCGTTGATGTACGCTGATGATGTCAAACTTGTAATGCCTATCCGCTCACCCGCGGATGGGGCATGTCTTCAGGCTGATCTGAATAGTCTACTTGACTTGTGTAATGTAAACGGCATGTCACTAAACCTACCTAAATATAAGTTCATGTGTTTTACAAGGAAGTCCTTCCAATCCCATGATTATGTTATTGGCGACTATGTAATCAAGCAAGTCACTAATTGTACTATTATAAATTAAACTGGATTTTAAACTTCATATTGAATCTTTCGTGAATAGCGCTAAAGGTACTTTGGCTTTCGTTAAACGTTGGTCTAAAGATTTCAATGACCCATACGTTACAAAACCTCTTTTTATAATTTTAGTCAGACTTACTTTGGAATACGCTTCAATAACTTGTAATCTGCGTTATCAGGTTCATTCTGACAAGCTGGAATCGGTCCAGAAACAATTTTCGCTTTTCGCCCTAAAACACTTACCATGGGATCCTTCTAAAATTCTTCCCCCCTATAGCAGCCGGTTCAAACTATTACAGTTGCCCACGTTGCAGAGCCGCAGGGAGATGCTTGGTGTCTTATTTATTGTTAAGTTAATAAGAGGGTCGATAAATAGTCCATTTTTGCATGGTGAAATTAAGTTTAACGTTCCTATTAGGCCATCTGGGCATTTTCATTCAATGTTTTGTAGCTACATGCAGATCGAGTTATGAAATGCACGAACCACTTCGCTGTTTATTTCATGATTTTAACAAACACTGTAAAAGTTTAGATGTCTGCGACTCATTTCTTGGCATTAAAAAATACCTGTTAACTACATTAAATTTGTAACTTGAAATGAAGCAAAGAACGCTAAACCATGATAATACTGTTCAACCCTCTGTTTCAAATATGAAAGTACCAGTAATTCATTTACAACATTTTAACTCCTTCTTCCTTCTACGTTTTGAATTGAATAAGTCAAGCGTTTAATTAAATACTAGCTGTGTTTTTTTTTCTCATCTATATACGTTTACGCTTAAACTTTATATGGACTGCTAAGCGACAAACTTTAAATGCACCTCTGAAATTGCTACGTATAAAATTAAAAAAAAATAAATAAATGTAAGGCGCGATAACCTCCGAAGAGATCTAAGGCCGAGCTTCTCTTCCAATTTGCGTTGTGCTCCTCTTGATTTTCCCTACAAATTGGCCGGACGGGACCTACATGTTTTATGCCGACTCCGAACGGCATCTGCAAGACAGATGAGTTTTCACTAAGAGCTTTTCATGGCAGAAATACACCCGGAGCGCTTGCCAAACACTGCCGAGGGGCGACCCCGCTTAGAAAAATTTTCCTCTAATTGAAAACCTTATTTCTAAAATTTAGATGTTGCTTTGCCCAGGGTGCGAACCCAGGGCATACGGTGTGATAGGCGGAGCATGCTACCATCACACCACGGTGGCCGCTACTTAGTACTACAAAATTTCAATACGCTTTATACACAGATGTAACTGAAATATGTGTCTATTTTTCACCCTCTGCACTAATTTTATGTATGCGCGTCCACTACTTATCACAACTGATTCAACTATATGTTATACACAGAAATAAAACAGAGGGTTGTGTCTCCGCTTTTCGGTACACCCTGTTGCTGTAGCTAGTTGTTTAACCACAGCCGCTAGATGGGTCTCCTAAGCATTATCTAAGCGAGGATAGGCGTTTTTTTTTCACGCGCAAACGAAACTTATACGCGTGTAAAAAAAAACACGGCTACTGTTTAAATATTATTTTTAAATTGATGACTTGATATGTTATTTATATCGTACATTATATCTTTAAATTAATTGTCTGTATATTTGGTCTGTATAATTGTTTAATTTGTAGACTGATAAATAAATATAAATATAAACTGAAGGGCAAACAAACGCAGCCTTGCACGAAACATAAAAATGAAATTATTTCGGCAGTTGGCTGCCTACCAATTTTAGACTGGTCGAAAACTTCATGTGTTTGATTCAATTTTGATATATTTTGTTACGGACAGGAAAAAATGTTGTAGCGAGGTGTTTTTGCGTGGATCTAATATTGATTCCAAACCATTGTTGGACTCACCTAGAGCAATTTTTGTAGTGCGGCTGAAGGCCATGGTTCCGGAAAGGTAATTTTTCCTTCGGATTATTAATATTGACGTCGGTAAAAGGCTAGTTGAGGGGATCGACTGCTAATACGTGCAAAAAATATCGAATGAGGTGTCAAAAGACGCGTATTGACCTCTACAACCATGATGTTGGCAATTTTCATATGGTTGTTGTAATGTTTTGTACCAACAAAAAAAATTGTGAACATAAGTGTTTTGCGCGGATATAGTTTTGGTTGCCCAACCGGTGTTGGACCCACCCAAGGTAATTTTTTATAAATGTGGCCGAAGGCCGCCAATGCAGAGAAGTGTTCTGCGCAAAAATACTATGGATACCACCCCCGGTTTCGGTGGTACCCGCGGGTCTTTTCTCGGTTTTTCGTTAATAACTTTTGAATGCATAAAATTTTTGTTTCCCGCGTTCGGATTATTAGTACTGATGTTAAGATGCGTCCTTTGATACCTGCCTCGATATTTTTCGATGCGTATTAGCAGTCGACCCCTCAACTAGACTATTACCCTGACGTCAAAACGCGTCCTCAGATTTTTTTCACGACAGGTGACCCAAAACTCCTTCTTATTTGCGCCACCCGTTCCCCCTAGTTCACATTTGCGACCTTTAGTTGAATACAGGCCATTGGAGCAGTTTTTATGTAATCGTGCTTTTAATTGTGAATGGTGACATCGAAGAAGAAGCATTATCGTTTTGCAATTTCTGAGTATATAAACAAACAAATTTTTGGAAAAAATAAATTTTTTGCTTAGAAAAGATTGTAGACGACCATCTCTGACAAAATGTCTTCATATCGGAAAAAGGTATGCTTGAAAATACTGGGTAACACAAAGAATTGATTTATTGATCTATTATAGAGCACCAGCACAACCGAGACCAGCTCGAGCTCAACATCAGGCAGTTCGTCAAGTGGTAGCACAAGTTGTTCAAATTCTGGTAGTAGTTCGTCAGAAACTGATTCAAGTAGTTCCGGAGATGAAAAATGTGCCGTTGAGGATGCAGCTACCACAGTTGCGCCAACAACCAAGACACAAGTCACCACAAGGCGTAAAAGCTCGGAATGCAAAGTTACTGCAGCAAAAGCAGCGGATGCTGATAAAGTTACAACAAACAATCAACCGGCAACAAAGACACGTACAAGTAGTACAACTACAACGGCAGCTCCACGGCAATCACGTATAAGCAACCATTCAAGTGATGAAGAACTACCACCCAGCAAACGTCCATCGAGACCACCAGCTGGAACAAATAGTACAACACAAAAACGCAAACTTTCAGCTTCATGTGCAACCGCACAAAATCAAAATAATCCAAGAACCATTGGCGGAAAAGCAGCACCACACTCGAACACAACTGCTCGTTCAAACACACATAATACAAATAAATCATCGGCAAATAATACAAAATCTCAAAATAATAGTTTATCTGCTGAAAATGGTACAGCTGGAAAGAAAACATCTGCCGCAGTAACAGCATCTCAAGGATCGGATGATTCAGATAGAGAAGTACTTCCACCAAGTCGGAATAGACAGCTGCTAGAACGCAAAGGTCAAGTAAAATTATCTGCGCAAGCTGGTACGGTTGCTGCAACTGCAGTTAATAATACAGATAATAGAACAGCAAAACAGACTAGGGCTAAACCTCAACCTAAGCGAAATTTCGTTGCAAAACCGAAAAATAAAGGCTCAGCAGATGCTGAAAATGATGATGAAGATGGTGAATCTGAATCAGAGAGCGGGGGTAAATCATCGTCTTCTAGTGATTCAGAAGCTACTGAGAGCACGAATTCCTATGATACGCAACCTGTCAAATCTGTAAAAGGGAAACGCGCACCCACTACTAGCAAAGTAACCACCGCGAATTCGGATACAGATGATGAAACAGCACCACGCAAACTGACACGTTCACTCAGTACCAGACGTTCTAGGCAACAGCAGAAGACAACAACTGGTGGTGTGTCGGATAGTGATTTCGATATTGATTTGGATAATGATAAACAATCACTATCTAAAAGTCCAGCAAAACGTTGCACTTCCGCAACAGGCGGTAGTAAATGTAAGGTAAAAAAGGAAAGTGGTGTAGTATTTAGTGGGTCGTCAGCAGCTAAGCCATGCTCACAATCACCGCCACAACAACAAGTAGAAAAAAAGTGTGCTATAGAAGGTTGCGATTCTTCGGGACATTTATGTGGCAATTTAGATAAACATTTTCTACAAGAAGCTTGCCCCATTTTTCATAATATGTCAGCATCCGAATGTAAAGAACGTGCTAATGAACGAAAACTGCGCAATGAGCATCGACCACATGGTGGTGGCAAAAGTAATTCAACAAATAATACCGATAATCATGTCAATCATAAAGGACGTACAGCTGAACAAGCAGAATTTTATGCGAAAATTCGCGAATCGCGTGCGAGATTTCGTCCAATAGCGGCAGTAATAAATACCGATAAAGTCAAGTTGGAAAAAGATTGTACAGATGAATATCGTGAACCTAATCTTATAGGCCTAGTACCAGACTATGACTTGCAAATGTTTCGGGATGCGCAGGCGTTAGCTTCGGAAAAAGTAGAAGATGAATTAAAAGACTTGCCAGTTGGTAAAGGTATAAAGTAAGTACTATTATAAAATGTGTTGCTTAATTAAGCAAATTTGTACACTAGCTTTGCAACCCTGTTCGATATTCTGTATTGGTCTTTGATTTCGATCGAAAATGTAGTATTTAATCGATCTCATATGCCTGGAATACGAAAAGAATGAATATAGGGATATTATATGAGCTTGAATTACTGAGCCCTGTTGCAAGAGAAAGTTCAAAGGACCAAAATACTATATTCCGCTGCAGTCGGGCTACCAGAATATGTAAGTAGCAGAGCGGATCAAATCATATCCCACAACGGTCGGCAGAGCCGTTGGGGAGTGTTGACAATTGTATTGGAGAAGCTATAAATTGCGTTGGTGTCCCCTTGAAAGGGTTGCGCCACGACTGCTGGCGGGTCAGGGGGTTAGAATATGCCCGCGGTAGGTATGCCTGTCTTAAGAGGCGACTAAAATACAAGATTCAAGCGCTGTGTAGTGCAACCCTTCAGGTTGCCAGCGCAATATATAGCTTCTACAAACCCAATTGTGAACATCACATATCCGCGGCGAATCCTGTTTCACTAACAGACGAGGCTAGTGTTCTAGCTAAAGAGTAGCATGATCCGCCTACCACACCGAAGGTCTTGGGTTGAAAACCCGCGCAAAAGCAAAAACAAAAATTTTCAATTAAAAAAAAATAAATTTTTCTAAGCACTGTCGCTCCTCGACAGTAGTTTAGAAAATACTCCGAGTGTATTTCTGCCATGAAAAGCTTTTGAGTGAAAACTCTTCTGCCTAGCAAATGCCGTTCGTAGTCGACGTAAAACATGTAGGTCACGTCCCGCCAATTTGTTGGAAAAGTTTAAAAGGAGCACCACACAAATTGGAAGAGAAGCTCGGCTCTTCGGAGGTATGAATATTGCGGCCTGTATTTATTTTGTATTCAAACACTCTTTGATGTGATGCTTTTACGGTCCTGTCCCTGTAACCAAATTCAAGTGTTGTTGTTGTTGTTGTAGCGATAAGGTTGCTCCCCAAAGTCTTTGGGGAGTGTTATCGATGTGATGGTCCTTTGCCGGATACATATCCAGTACGCTCCGGTAACATAACACCATTAAGGTGCTAGCCCGACCATCTCGGAACGATTTATATGGCCACATTAAACCTTCAGGCCATTCCTCCCTCCCCACCCCCAAATTCCATAAGGAGCTTGGGGTCGCCAGAGCCTCTTGTCATGTCTCTTTACGCACACTACAGAATAGAGCAGAGATGAAGCAAACAGCGCTATTTTGAAGGCCAATCAGTCACGGTTTTTTCATGCTTTCTTAAGAACCATTCCAGCTTTTAATATGAAATGTGAACTTTTTATTTATTACATACAAGTATATCTTCTTTTATTTTTCAGATACATCACAATGGGTAAATACAAAATGAAAGTTTGGTATCAATCACCATATCCCGATGACGCAGCTCGTATGCCACAAATGTATATTTGTGAATTTTGCTTAAGATATCAGAAATCTGAAACTGGTATAAAACGGCATGCAGAGAAATGTGTGTGGCGGCATCCGCCAGGCGACGAGATCTATAGAAAAGGCAAATTACAAGTGTGGCAAGTGGATGGTAAACGACATAAACAATATTGTCAACATTTATGTCTTTTGGCAAAATTTTTTTTGGACCACAAAACGCTCTACTACGATGTGGAACCATTCCTCTTCTATATAATGACTTTGGCAGATGTCGATGGCTGTCATACGGTTGGATACTTCAGTAAGGTAAGATTTAGTTAGAAACATTAAACCTTAAGAAGTAAGTGCTCAGGCTTAATTGTGTATGTTGTTGTTGGTAATACCTTTCCACATGCCTTTATTGACCTTTTAAACTACACGCTCAAAACAAGTGGGTTTCTGAATACTGTTACGAATATTAGCAAAACTAAGGAGTGCTGCCGTCTCTAAGCCGATGCTAAGCAGTGACGTGAATGCACATCAATAATTCAATCATTATGTATCTACATAAACGAAACAATAACTGCGTCTACATATATGTACCATGTACGTATACGAGCAGCGGAGAGTCAATGCACTAACACATGCATATATCTGAGATACTCCTATAAGTATGCAATGAGAAAAACTATAACATTGTGCAATTGTAGTTACAGCTGAGAAGTTTGAGAGCTCATGGACAATGCTAGTAGATTCTAGAAGATGCGAACGAGGAAACCAGAGAGTATAAAAGGCCGCAGATGTAGATGCGCTGGAATTCAGTTTGAGTTGAGCTATCAATCAGTTATTGATTAAGCACGCGATCTGGCGGCCAATAGTAGAGTTTCATTGGAGTTATCAATCAGTTTGTTTATTAAGCCAGCGAGTAGCAAAGTATAAGTGTTATTGTGAAGTACTTTAATAAAGGCCATTTTTCCATTATTCAATATTGGAGTTATTTATTCAACAGTTTAGCGATACGAACCTAGCAAAAGGGCAAATAAGAAGATTTGAAGAAAATTCGTTACAATTGGTGTCAGAAGAGGAATTGTTGAGTAAATTCCGAAGATTGGGAATACAACTTGGACATGGCAAAGTTCAGTAAATTGAAGATCCAGCAACTAAAGAAGGAGTTGGAGAGCCGTGGATTGAATACAAGCGGCATTAAACTCGGACTTCAGGCACGACTACGAGAGGCAATGGAATTAGAAGGAATGACGTGGAAGAGTATGACTTTCATCTTGAAGGCGAAGAAACAACAAAAATGGAAGAGACAGTTACGCAGACAGTTACGAGCACAGACTTGAACATGATTTTGGCTGCAATATCTGCTCAAACATCGACAGTGGCTTCTCAACTGGAATCGCAAAAGACAGATAACATCTCAACTGTCATCACAGATGGAATCGCAGGAGACACGCATAACATCGAAGATTGAAGCACAAGAAACGCGTATGTCAGAAATGTCGACACAGATTACATCGAAGATTGAAGCACAAGAAACGCGTATGGCAGAAATGTCGACACAGATTACATCAAAGATGGAGACACAACTGAAAGAACAAGAGGCACGCATAACAGTACAACTCGAAGCGCAAGAGGCGCGTATATCATCAAAACTCGAAGCACGTATGGACGAGAAAATAACGCAGTTTGAGGAAAAAATCGAAGCCGAGGTGGATGCTTTGAGAGGTCGTATACAAGAGTTGCAATTAAACCACCCAGCTGTTTCAGCAAGCAATCCAAAGGTAAAAACACCATCCTTTGACGGTTCTGTTCCTTTCCAGGTCTTTAAGCTACAGTTTGAGAAGACCGCAGCAGTGAACAACTGGAATGCGGAAGATAAAGTTGCTGCACTGTTCGTGGCATTGAAGGGGCCAGCAGCGGAAATCCTACAGACGATTCCCGAAGGAGAGCGGAACAATTATGAAGCATTGATGGCTGCTGTAGAACGACGTTATGGAAGCGAGCATAGAAAACAGATATTCCAAATTGAGTTGCAAAACCGCTACCAAAAAGCAAATGAGACATTGCAGGAGTTTGCTTCAGATATTGAAAGATTGGCTCATCTTGCAAATGCGGACGCACCCATGGAATACACTGAAAGGGTAAAGATTCAGAGCTTTATAAATGGCATACGAGATGTGGAAACGAAGCGGGCTACATATGCGAATCCAAAACTAACATTTGCTGAAACGGTATCGCATGCTCTGATTCAGAAAACAGCGTCGCTTCTGTGTAAGCCAGTTTTCAAAGCACGCCGTGTGGAAGTAGAAAGGCCAGAGTGGGTAGATACATTTTGGAAGCACTGAAGGGATCTCAACAGAAGAATGCCGGAGTTATTAAATGTTTCAAGTGCGGCAACCCAGGTCACATTGCACGTCATTGCGATCTTGGTCCTAATAGTTCCAACAATGTGGGTGGCCGTAAACGCAAAGCTGGCGGAAATGAGCAAGAGCGTGTCGGATGTAAATAACGAAAACTTGGACCGGCTATTGAATGTCCTGTGATATCTGTGTCGCAGATTGGAAGGAAATCAAGCAGTCTTACCATCAGAGGGAATGTGGATGGTAAAGAGCGTGTACTGACTGTAGATACGGGGGCATCTCATTCCTTGATTCGATCTGATTTGGTATACAGGAGAGTAAAGTCATTACCTGGAGCAAGGTTGCGTACGGTCACAGGCGAGTATAATCAAGTCCAAGGCGAAGTGGTATGTGAGGTATTAATTGGAAAAGTCATGGTTCTACACAAATTCGTTGTGGCGGAGATCGTTGATGAAGTCATATTGGGAGTGGACTTCTTGGTTGACCATGACATCAGGATCGATATGCGGAGAAAAATTATGCGCCATAAGAACCAGGATATACCACTTAACTTAGTTTGGAAAAAGGGTTCAGCAGTAATCGGGTACTGGTGGAAAATACTCGACAAAGACCACGAAAGTCAAAGGTTGATAGATCGAATGGGCCAAATAAATCAAAATCAAAAGTACCTGCGAGAGAAACACTGGCATTGACAAACCCTAAAAGCGCAGGAAAACGAAGCAACGAATTTCCGAGAAAGAATGCGAGGGTAGTTTCAAGCCAGAGCGCACTACTGTGGGAAAACGTGGGAACGATACTGATTATGCAAAGCAAATCCGTCCAGCGCAAGCTCTACGAAGTAGTTCATCGGCCAAACAACAGAGTGTGAAGGAACGAACCAGGGTATTGAGTGGTACGATGAAAAACAGGTACCATGAGAACAATAATTCGAAAGGTTTCTTGGCGGGAGATTTGGTACTGTTATACAACCCTCACCGGCGGAAAGGGGTTCCATCCAAATTTCGGTGCAGTTGGGAAGGCCCGTACAAAGTTGTGAAGAAGATCAGTGACACCATCTACCGCATACAAACCATTGTGAAACCACGAAGTAGAAGAGTGGTACATTTGGAGATGCTGGCAGCGTTTAGATCGAGAGATTTGTCTAATCGGGACGATCAGACTTAGGTGAGGGCAGTGTTACGAATATTAGCAAAACTAAGGAGTGCCGCCGTCTCTAAGCCGATGCTAAGCAGTGACGTGAATGCACATCAATAATTCAATCATTATGTATCTACATAAACGAAACAATAACTGCGTCTACATATATGTACCATGTACGTATACGAGCAGCGGAGAGTCAATGCACTAACACATGCATATATCTGAGATACTCCTATAAGTATGCAATGAGAAAAACTATAACATTGTGCAATTGTAGTTACAGCTGAGAAGTTTGAGAGCTCATGGACAATGCTAGTAGATTCTAGAAGATGCGAACGAGGAAACCAGAGAGTATAAAAGGCTGCAGATGTAGATGCGCTGGAATTCAGTTTGAGTTGAGTTATCAATCAGTTATTGATTAAGCACGCGATCTGGCGGCAATAGTAGAGTTTCATTGGAGTTATCAATCAGTTTGTTTATTAAGCCAGCGAGTAGCAAAGTATAAGTGTTATTGTGAAGTACTTTAATAAAGGCCATTTTTCCATTATTCAATATTGGAGTTATTTATTCAACAGTTTAGCGATACGAACCTAGCAAAAGGGCAAATAAGAAGATTTGAAGAAAATTCGTTACAATTGTGTCAGAAGAGGAATTGTTGAGTAAATTCCGAAGATTGGGAATACAACTTGGACATGGCAAAGTTCAGTAAATTGAAGATCCAGCAACTAAGAAGGAGTTGGAGAGCCGTGGATTGAATACAAGCGGCATTAACTCGGACTTCAGGCACGACTACGAGAGGCAATGGAATTAGAAGGAATGACGTGAAAGAGTAGACTTTCATCTTGAAGGCGAGGAAACAACAAAAATGGAAGAGACAGTTACGCAGACAGTTACGAGCACAGACTTGAACATGATTTTGGGCTGCAATATCTGCTCAAACATCGACAGTGGCTTCTCAACTGGAATCGCAAAAGACAGATAACATCTCAACTGTCATCACAGATGAATCGCAGGAGACACGCATAACATCGAAGATTGAAGCACAAGAAACGCGTATGTCAGAAATGTCGACACAGATTACATCGAAGATTGAAGCACAAGAAACGCGTATGGCAGAAATGTCGACACAGATTACATCAAAGATGGAGACACAACTGAAAGAACAAGAGGCACGCATAACAGTACAACTCGAAGCGCAAGAGGCGCGTATATCATCAAAACTCGAAGCACGTATGGACGAGAAAATAACGCAGTTTGAGGAAAAAATCGAAGCCGAGGTGGATGCTTTGAGAGGTCGTATACAAGAGTTGCAATTAAACCACCCAGCTGTTTCAGCAAGCAATCCAAAGGTAAAAAACCATCCTTTGACGGTTCTGTTCCTTTCCAGGTCTTTAAGCTACAGTTGAGACGACCGCAGCAGTGAACAACTGGAATGCGGAAGATAAAGTTGCTGCACTGTTCGTGCATTGAAGGGGCCAGCAGCGGAAATCCTACAGCGATTCCCGAAGGAGAGCGGAACAATGATGAAGCATTGATGGCTGCTGTAGAACGACGTTATGGAAGCGAGCATAGAAAACAGATATTCCAATTGGAGTGCAAACCGCTACCAAAAAGCAAATGAGACATTGCAGGAGTTTGCTTCAGATATTGAAAGATTGGCTCATCTGCAAATGCGGACGCACCCATGGAATACACTGAAAGGGTAAAGATTCAGAGCTTTATAAATGGAAGGAGAAAGGGCGAGACGTAGGGGTAGATACAATTTTGGAAGCACTGAAGGGATCTCAACAGAAGAATGCCGGAGTTATTAAATGTTTCAAGTGCGGCAACCCAGGTCACATTGCACGTCATTGCGATCTTGGTCCTAATAGTTCCAACATGTGGGTGGCGCGTAAACGCAAAGCTGGCGGAAATGAGCAAGAGCGTGTCGGATGTAAATAACGAAAACTTGGACCGGCTATGAATGTCCTGTGATATCTGTGTCGCAGATTGGAAGGAAATCAAGCAGTCTTACCATCAGAGGGAATGTGGATGGTAAAGAGCGTGTACTGACTGTAGATACGGGGGCATCTCATTCCTTGATCGATCTGATTTGGTATACAGGAGAGTAAAGTCATACCTGGAGCAAGGTTGCGTACGGTCACAGGCGAGTATAATCAGTCCAAGGCGAAGTGGTATGTGAGGTATTAATGGGAAAAGTCATGGTTTCTACACAAATTCGTTGTGGCGAGATCG
>JARSSU010017728.1:0-68043 GCA_029619165.1 Eurosta solidaginis | reverse complement strand
TATACAACATATAAACAGAAAACAATATAATTGCTTATTTTTGGTGGAACTGAGAAACTGTAGCAACAAGAACAACAATAATATAATCAAAAGCAATAGAATTGCATGAAAGAGTAAGTAGCGGTACATTTTGTGGTTTTAACGTCAAATTCGCGCAAATATTCACATAATAGCCTGCGAAATAAGCGGCTAATTGGCACTATGCTGCACATCGGAATTGTGAACGGCTGCGGAACAGGAGAGTTGAAAATGGCGAAAGCTCGAGTACACACCAACAAACATATGTACTGAGCACACAATTCAATTGTGAAAATATGCGAAAAATCTGCGTTCACTTTTGTGTGCGAAAGCGCGTTTTTTATGCTTGTATGCGTATTAGGGTAGGCGAAAACAATGCGTATTTTCCATTTTAATAGTAAAAATGTTGTTTTAGGTGGCTCATAACCGATATTTGATAATTTTTATTATTTTTGAAAATATCTTAATAAAATAGCTTACGGTATGAAAAAGGGAAGGAAACTTGAAGGAAAAGAAAGAAAAGGATGGGAAGCGAAAAAAAATTAAACGAAATGAGAAAAGAACTAATGGGGAGAGGAGTGGAATAGATTGGAAAAATCGGTTCATTATAGGAAACTGATCGATTTATTACTGGAAAAATATCGATTAACTATAAAATATTTAACAATTTTTTATCACCATCTTATCGACTTGTTATCGGAAAATTGTTGATTTGTTGTCGAAAAGTTATATATGTGTTATCGATTTGTTATAGCATATGCCAAGAGGACGGACTTATTATATAACACACATATTTTACGGTTTATTTAAGATTCTGTTCATTTGGTCGTTGAGTAAACTTCTGTTAACGCTATGGACTCTGAGGTCTCGTCGGCCCGACAGTTAAACTTACTTAAACCGTTCGATTTGTTATGGAAAAATTATTGATTTGATATTAGAAAGTTATTGATTTTTTATTGAAAAGTTATCGATCTGTTATCACAATGTTAACTATTTTACATCGAAAAGTCATTACGAATTTAAATAGAATCGATGTATATCTGTAACCCATCGATAATAAGCCGATAAGTAAATAATAGTGAGAAGCCGATGATTCCTAGCAAAACCGATAACTCCAGTTCGCTATCGTGAGTAAGTCGATTATTATAACAATAAATTGTCGGTATCAATTGTTATCGATCAAAAGCCGATGACGCATAATCGAAGAGCCCAAAATTGTTTTTTTCTGGTGAAGTTACCTCTGTTGTGGTTCTACCCCTGCGTGAGCTCTTATTAACTAAAAATGGGTTTTCCGATCTTCCCTACTTCTTTCTCTGTTATTTCATTTCCTCTCTTTATGTCCCTTTATATTTCATCTTCGATTTTTCTCCTTCTCCATTTTGTTATTCTTCCACTGCCGCCCTCTTTCTGTTCCACTTGCTTCCGTCCTTTTTCCTTCCAATGGCCCACCCTAATGTGTATGCTGCGAGATACCAACCAATCGAAGAATTGGTGGCTAGAATTTCTCAAATGATCCTAAACAATTCTGAAACGGACAAAAATTAACTTAGCCACAAATTCATAGGCGCATAGTCATACTTACTTACTTAATTGGCCGCTTAAACCGTTTAAACGGTTATGGCCGTCCAACAAGGCGCGCAAGTCGCTCCTTTTTCTCTGCCAACCGGCGCAAACTGAACACACTAAGGGAGTTTAAATCGTTTGCCACCTGGTGTTCCAGCGGAGTGGGGACTGTCCTCAACCTCTGCTTCCATAGGCGGGTTCCGATAGAAACACTTCCTTGGGCGGAGGGTCATCTTTCATTCGCATAACATGGGCTTAGCCAGCGAAGCCGCTGCGTTTTTAAATTCGCTGGACTATGTTGATATCTGCGTAGAGCTCGTGCAGATCATCGTTAAATCTTCTTCAGTACTCGCCATCCCCAACGCGTAGAGGTCCATAAATCTTTCGAAGAACTTTTCTCACGAACACTCCCAGAACCGCTTCATCTGATGGTGTCATGGTCCACGCCTTTGCACCATATAGCAGGGAGGGTAAGATAAGTGACTTGTAGAGTATGATTTTCGTTTGCCGGGAGAGGACTTTACTTTTCAATTGCCTATCTAGTCCAAGGTAGCATTTATTCGTGCATAGTCATAGTCAAAAGATATGATTTTAATAATAGGGATTGCCCATATTGCTTTTTTAAATGTATGAAAACATTTATTTGAAGCAATTTTTTAATTTTTATAATTTATTTAATAATTTGGGAAAAAATTTTTAAATAACGTGACATCAGGACGGACAAGGCGACAGCTGTTTCGATTATACCTTGTAATCTCTTCAAAGCCTTTTTTCCCGGGAGTGGGAGTCGAACTCGCACTCCTACGATAGTTGAAATGGTTATAAACGCATTAAGCTACGTCATGCCTCCCGGGAGAAAGGCTTTGAAGAGATTTATAAGGTATAATCGAAACAGCTGTCGCCTTGTCCGTCTGATGTCACGTTGTTTAAAAAAATGTTTTCCCAAATTATTAAACAAGATATGTTTTAAATTTATTTGCAGCTTTTTGACATCATTTTCGATGAGCTATCTGTCGGTATCAACTCAATAACTCGACACCGCACAGATTTAAAGAACCTAATAAATGGTTTTTAGGGCCGGTTTTTCACAACAAGTTTGAACTCCAGCCACTTTCGCCGCTAAAAAACGGCTCAAGTGGCAAGGTTAAATTCTAGTTAACTTTAACTGTAGTTTAAACTCACACTGAAAGCAGGGCGTAATGCATGAAACGTGATAACGGCCAACATTTTTCAGCCTTGAAGACTAAAAGTGATTGTCCGTGCACCAAATTCGAGTACAAAAAAAATTGTCGGTTTCTGCGAAAAGGGCCTGTTTTTAGCTTTCCTACTCTCTTCTGACTCAAGGTAACTGCAACATTTAACCTTCTCTGATGCGCCCTACGAGAAAAATCCTTCTTTAGACTGCAGATCAATTTCAAACGGCATAAGAAATGCTCAGCCGACTGACAGTGATTAGAGGCTTGGAACTGAGTCCACAAATACTTTTCGATTATTTCGATATATTCAAATTTCGATAGGTCAATATATGTAGCATGTTACACACAAAATTTTATCTATGCCGAAGCTAACCTAGGAACTTGGTTTTACTGCTGGGTGGGAACTCAACAATTCTGCCAAAGTGGAAAAATCTCGCAACAAATTAACCTTCATCTGCTATTAAAAAAAACTTACGTTTCTGACGTTCCTGCGTCGTTTTCGACGCTTATGTAGTTATTCAAATTTTTTAACATATAAAATGAATTTAAGTACGCAATAACTTTTGCGAAATTGTGATTTTTTGATTTATTTTTACAAAAAGTAGCCATTTTTATTTTAAAAGAATTTATTAGGCAAGCTTATTTTCGATACATTTAATGCATATGTTCCTATTATGAACGGTCTTGCATGCCCCTTTTTACAGAAGCAGCAAATGGTAGTGTGCATATTATTTTTGGAAGCTTCATTTTTTTCCCAGCACATCAAGCACCTTGTCTGCCTTTTTATTTTTTGTGGAACACTTTTTTGCTCCAGTAGCTTGTTTAGATGTAACATGTTTAGATGAGGAAGCAATTTCAACTAAATTTTGCTGCTGAACTGGTTCTCGGCTTTACAGTTCTATTTCCATATATGGTGTGGCTAGCGATCATCCTAGTTCTTTAGAAAATTTCCTTCGAATAGTTGTTTTCTGGGTACGCTGCCAATCAGGATTAATTTCATTGAAATTATGAATGCGTTTCAAAGCAGATATGTCCTATTATATTGGCAAACACAGCCATGGGCATCGATTAGTTTTCCTCTTGCAACTATAGCATGAAAGCATTTTATCAACTGTATCGACTCCTCCTGTTTTTAAAAGAAAAACAAACTTAAGTCATCCAAAAATACATATAAATAAGTTTACCATACACGGACCTTTTGTTTTATTATAGTAGCTTATAATAGATGGTAGCCCTTTTAGTCCCGTCTTGGACTTCGATAGAGTTGTGCACAGTACTTGTAAAATGTACATTTATTTTTTCCTCCCAATGTAAGAAAACAAGTGGCAGTATTATTTGTGATGCGAATGTTGACTTGAACAATGGTAGGTTTTTTGCATTTTATGAGAATTGGAGGGATCGATGTCTTATTTTTTCTCATAGTTTCACCATTGTAATACCTCTTGCTAATAATTCCTGGCCGAGGCCATATGAGGAAAAAAATTATCAATTGTCACGTTTGTGACCTTTTAACCCAGAAACCATATCCAAAACAACTCGCTGACCCTGATTTTTTTCGCATATGCTCACACCGGCTGGTTTACCCCAAATATGGCTGTATTTTTCTTACGTAGCAACTTTCAGAGCAGACACACAACCAAAACTTGATTCCATATTTTTCTGGTTTGGAAGGCATATACTGCCGAACTTGCACCGCCTCTGAAACCTAGTAGCTGCTCATCAAACAGTTTACACATTCGTGTGGGTTGTAATAGTCCTGCTAATAGATCTGACCATTTTTTCAAATACCTCTCTGATGGGAGCAAATTATCTGCAGACGTTTGCTGTCTGCGACTCATAGCATCATCAAACGAAGTACTTGCGTTACATATTGGAATGTATTTTTTTGACATTATAGCTCTAAAAATCGGCGACCATACTGTGCAATCGAATAAATCTACCAATGTTTCATTTTTAGATCTACAAATTGATTTGTAAATTTTTGTTTATAACATTATTCAATAAAAAGTTGTTAATAACTATACACGCCAGCTAAAATCAAAATGCCAATATACGCTTGAAGTAAGAAGAATTCAATTTCCATGCAGTGGTTCACCATGGTTAACTCTAGCAAATGTATTTGTATGCTTAGAATAATATTTTCCAGATGTGGGTGGTAAAAAAGGAGAAACGAATCTTTTATATTGCTAACAAGAGCTTTAGCATATCAGTAACTCCAGGTATTGTTCCATCTTTCGAAAGGTACAATGGATCCACGTTTGAAGCAGTACCAATACCATCACTTCTAGTAGATCGAGTATTATTATCTTCTTCGCATCACAATTCAAATCCAAAAAAGTTTCACTTTCCACTACCTCCTGACACATCAAGCATATAATCATCACTTATATCGGAGAGGCTGCAGCTATCTTCATCACTTGATTGATAAGAGCTCCTATTTCCTCACTCCACAAATATTTCGGTTGACACATATTATTTATTTCGTGAGTTTCTATTATTTTATATAAATTTCACAAAACTAATCACAAACACCTTCTTCACTTGCAAAAATGACATTTGAAAACTAACTTTCCCGCCAAAAACATATGTTTTTCCCATATGCGTCGAAACGACGCATGAGGGTTACCAACGCAACTTTTTTGAATAAATCCCAAGAAAAACAAATTTTTGTATCCAAAACCAATTTGAAATATGTAAAGAACTGTTATTTACAAAGTCAAGAAAAATAAGTAATTTTTGAGCCAATTTTTTTCACAAAAATGCAAAAATATATTGCTTTTGCGTCGATTTCGACGCAAAGAGCAGATGAAGGTTAAATGTCAGCGCATTTCAAAGTGGCAATTAATGCATGCATATGGGGTATTCCATCCCAATTCGACCAATTTTGAACCCGACCCCTTTTAGAATTGTCTGAAAGTTTTTTCTTCTTTTTTCTAGCTTACGAAAGACGTTTTTCAGAATTTTTTCAAATTTTTTCATCCATCTCAAAAAAAAGTTATGAATTTAAAAAAAAACACCGTTTTTGTTTTCAAATCGCTATAACTTTTTCAAAAATTGACCGTTTGGGATCTTTTTTTTTAATTTGTCTTTAAATGTACTTTTCGGAAAAAATACAAAAAAAATTTTAAAGTGTAATTTTTCAGTTTTTCGAGATTTTTCGAATTTCGCCATTTTTTTTTCTCATAAAAAACTTCAATGAATTCTGCAATCATCCCCACTAATCCCGGAGTGGACCGATTTTTTTATAATTGAAAAAAAAACTTTAAACATTTTTTTTGTATTTTTTCCGAAAAGTACATTTAAAAACAAATTTAGATCCCAAACGGTCAATTTTTGAAAAAGTTATAGCATTTTGAAAAACAAAAACGGTGTCCAATCAAAATAAGTTATGAATTTAAAAAAAACGGTGTTTTTCAAAATGCTATAACTTTTTCAAAAATTGACCGTTTGGGATCTAAATTTTTTTTAAATGTACTTTTCGGAAAAAATACAAAAAAATTTTAAAGTTTTTTTTTCAATTAAATAAATTATCGGCCACTCCGGAATTAGTGGGGATGATTGCAGAATTGATTGAAGTTTTTTATGAGAAAAAAATGGCGAAATGCGAAATGAAAAATTACACTTTAAAATATTTGTTTGTTTTTGGTCCGAAAAGTACATTTAAAAACAAATTTAAAAAAAAAGATCCCAAACGGTCAATTTTTGAAAAAGTTATAGCATTTTAAAAAAAAACACCGTAATTCATAACTTATTTTGAGTTGGATGAAAAAATTTGAAAAAAATTCTGAAAAACGTCTTTCATAAGCTAGAAAAAGAAGAAAAACTTTCAGCCAATTCTAGAGGGGTCGGGTTCAAAATTGGTCGAAATGGGTTGGAATACCCCATATATATTGCATACATACGTACATACACACTTGGTACCGTAATCAATGTGATAATTATGGCGGGTTGAACATTGCACAATACAACATTGTTGTCCAAAATTAACAAACTGTGGCATTAAAAAAAAACTAAATGTAAGGCGCGATAACCTCCGAAGAGATCTAAGGCCGAGCTTCTCTTCCGATTTGTGTCGTGCTCCTCCTGATTTCCCTACAAATTGGGCGGATGGACCTACATGATTTTTATGCCGACTCCGAACGGCATCTGCAAGGCAGATGAGTTTTCACTGAGAGCTTTTCATGGCAGAAATACACCCGGAGCGCTTGCCAAAGACTGCCGAGGGCGACCCCGCTTAGAAAAAATTTCTTCTAATTGAAAAACCTTATTTCTAAAAATTTTGATGTTGCTTTGCCCGGGTTTGAACCCAGGGCATCCGGTGTGGTAGGCGGAGCACGCTACCATCACACCACGGTGGCCGCATTAGCCATTTATAATTTAGTATGAGGTAAGAGCAATAGTTGTATGGCTCGTTGTACACACACACACACTCACAATATGACAATTGTCCGCTACAGGATAAAGCCTTTTGTTGCGCCAGATAATTATTGATTCATGAGTAACAATGAATGCAATAAAATTTGGCTCGAATTGGCCAGGAATAATCAGTTATCTATCACAATTTGTGCATCTGTGTACCGCCCAGCTGCTGGTATTGGTTTAGTCGTTGATTAACTAGCAACGAAGCAAGACAAGAATAATAGTATGTGTGAAGTGAGTACGAGTTATTATTACACTCGCTGACGACCTCTGAAGTATACCTTGAATGAGGTGTTTTTTTGTAACAAGGTCATTAATTAGAAGAAGGAGGGTTCAACTTATGGGCGTCGGTACATGGTGTGAAGTGACAACAACGGAGTTGAGTATTAACTTAATGCCCCAAAGTAAGTAAGTGCAGGCACTATAGATGTACAATGTTTAAACTCTTCCACGGGTCATATGTTTTCTTTGAGTTAGGGATTTTCGATGACAGGTCGAGGTATTTCCAGTTCATCAAACTTGCATTGATTTGATAGAAGCTCAGATAAGTGAAAGGGGAGACACGGGTCAAAAAAAGTTAAGTAATGGCTGAAAATGGCCGTAAAGGCAGATGGAGATAATTAAGTTTTGAGAAAAATATCATCTAGGCCAGAATACTACTCAACGACTTTTGGGCTCATAACAGCTACACTTATCTGTTATCTGCATTAATATCGTAAAGCTTATCATAAAAGATGTTACGTTATTCGCCGTTGGACCAAACCGATTGATATAAAATCTTCAGTAGAGCTTTTCCTTCAAATAGTACTTGAAAAGGCCCTACTTCTTTGACCAACCAACCTATGGAAGATGCCAAACTCACTCTGGTGACTGAATGTATCATTCAGCGAATTGGTTCAAACATAGATGGGTTTTAATGAAAACTCCTTTCCAGATTACCGGTATATCTGCTTTTTATATCTTAGTCCCTACCAAGCCCCACATTCATATTATGAAGATAAAAACTGAAACTCCCTAAATTTTATTGAAAAAGTTCAAGGGTAAAGACGGTGAGTCACCTACGGAATAGGAAAGAGCGGTATGAGGTCATCCGCATTTTAGTCTGCAGTGCAAGGCTGCGTTATGTATTAATAATTACCATTAATTGGCGCTTAATCGCTTTATCAATTTTGGCCCTTTTGTAAAACGCCTGTTATCTCTGCTATGAGACAACTGACGCCAAACACAACACGCCAGCACTCACGTACAGCTTCATACCATAGCCATAGAGAACTTCTCTTCGAACACTCCAAGGACCATCCCATCGCCGATGGTGATGACAGACTTATACAGTTTAAGTTTTCTTCTAGTTTCGTTCAGCCCAAATTGGAACTTATTGGTAAGCGTGATATCTATGTAGTCCGATACTGCTGGGCTTCAGATAATGAAAGGCTTTCACATTTTCGAAGTTATATCCGTGAGCAGTGACGTGGCTTCCAAGACGCGAATTTGTTGATACTATCTTTGATAACAACAACTACTTCATCGTGGTGTTATAACAGCAAATACTTCACCGATGTTGCCTGTCCGATCAAGAAGTTTAGGCAATCGCCCAAACTGTCACGGTGGTTATCTAACCTCGATAAACGAAAGAATGTAGAGGAGCTTTAAAAACGCAAAACGAGACGATCTTGAAACATTATTAATGCTTAAAAAAACTAATTTAGATTCCTATAAAAAAATCTACCGTGGCTTCCTGAGAACGACTGGACTTCTGCCATAACGTTGAATCTACCTTTCTTGCCTTCCACTTGAAAGGGGCTTACCTTAGACCTCATACGTCATTAAGTTGTATTTATAATTCCTTTTTCCATTCTCTCATATTTTTCAGCTGTCTTAGACCTAATAAATACCACATTATGGATAGGGGTCCACAGCGTTTTAACCCGAAAGGAAGAAAAGGCGTCTCACTCCAAACCGAACGATTTTAGGCCCTTAGGTTTATCTTGGTTTTTTTCTTAAAATTGTAGAAATATTTCTGGAAAATGATATCAGAAGATCGATTGAACTATAGTTTTTTCTCCAAGCCCATCTTTGAAATAGTGAGGACAGAATTGTAAGCGAAGGAGAAATTTGAAATTTGGAAGAAAACCATGAGCTGTGCTATATCAATACTCTATGATCAGAATACAATGAAGGTTAGGTTGGGTTGAACTGGCCCTGTTCATGAGGACCTCACATAGACTAAATACGTCGGTAGCTTTACCAGAAGTTTTTTTTAATGACCAAACTGAAAACCCGTATAAAAAACCAGGAACTATGTTATAAAATAGCCCCGTACTTTTGACAAATACGAGAAGCTTTCTTGGACATATGCCACTTGCTGCTTCTAGATCTGACAGCTGTATCACTCCTAATAGCTGGAAGTCTGGCAAGCGCAAGGCATGAGCACAAAACGTGCTTGATCGTTTCCTCTTTACTACACTTCCAACTATAATGAAATAGAGGCAAGGAATCGATTGAGTAGATTTTGGTTCGAAAACACTACACTTATAGCGGTCTGCACTGTTGTGGTTGTAGCAGTGTTACGCCCCATCCAATAGGTTCGACCACTCAACTGTCATCAATATCTTCCAGGAAACTTGCAATTTCAACCAGAACCAGACTTCCTCTTGGTTCGGTTGAAATTGCAATTGTGTTGAGGCGCTGACAATTAAACAAATGGTTGATGTCTTATGGGGACACGTTACACGCAGGACATATATAATGTATGTCGGGGTTGATGCTGGATAGGTAAGAGTTAAAACCTGTTACAGTATCCAGATCAAAGTTGAGCTATGTGAGGCACGTCTCCCTGGGGAAGTTGCTTTCCTCTACTGAGAGTTTAGGGTATTTGACTTAAAACGGGGTTTGCCGGCAAAGCGGTCTGCACTGGTCTTTTGGCGCGTGGAAAAGATGAGTATTCCGCATAGTGAGCTCTACAGAAGTTGTATAATTAAAGGCTGTTAAGCACTTTCTGTGTAAACGCTAGCTAGAACATGTCTAAGATATTTCGGAACGCAAATATTATAACCTACCAGCATATGAGCAGATCAATGCTAGCCTTTTTCCACACCTTCATATAAATTTTTGAAATGTGACTTTACCTCAAAAAATATACAAATGGTTGCGTCTTTGGATATAGTGGGTGCATTTAATTATTTTCTCCTAAATAACTACAAACTATTAGGATTCATGGTGGAGGAGGGCCATAAAGTGATTACATACAAGGACGATATTTGAATTCTTCCCTCACGCTCTCGGATCGCCAGAGTTCACTCGAAAAAACTCAACTGGACCTCTCACACAAAAATTTTTCAAATAACGAATCTTATAACATCCAACATTTATGGCGCGAAGCCAAATATCTGGTAGTCATTCTAGATAAGAAACTTTCTTGGATTGAGTAAAAAAAAACAACAATAGCGTTGTTCTTCTGTAAGGGGTTTCTCCCAGAGTCGTAGTGTTATAGAGGTTACCTTCATTTCAAAAGAATTTTTTTGGCTCAATAATAAGATAAAAGTGTAATTTGCCATATAGTTTAAGAAGAAGACAATTTCAATTTACTTAAAAAGTATATGATAATTTGTAAAACCGGATTCATTTATTATTAAACACTGACAGCCCCGATTCTGAACGTTACCGGAAAATAGTACCCAGGAACAATATGTAACCGAATATCGTTACCAGTTCTTTTATCCGCGATTCTGGCCCAAGTGGTAACGCTTTCACACCAGTGTCTGTGGAGAAATTTGAAAGGAAGTTTTCCTTGCTTTCACGGTTGCCACTTGGTCCATTTGGACCAAAAATGGTCCCTTCCAACCCCATTTGGTCCGCTTCAATGTTGGTCCTTTTCGCCACCTTTCTTAGCCCCATATTATTTGAATTATTTCAATGGAACTCTGCCATAAAAAATTGCTCAGTCAATAAATGTACCAGAACATAACATTTCATAGGATATAATTATACCAGGCATTAAAAATAAAAGTTTTGGCAAACATTGTCGTTAATGTTGATGAAATAACCGACTAATCAAAAAAGCTCTTGTTTTATAATTATATTAGTAAGGCTAGATATTTCGATCGGTTATACAACACTATGTAAAATATATGAAAATAAAATGCTTCTCGCCTAGCATAGCTTATTGCGAGCACTCTGCCGAGGCATAACACTTTCAAAACTTATACAAACAAATTTTATGCATTACTTCTCGTTTGGCACGTTGATATTTAAATATTTCCACCGCTCAGTGAGTTCACGGAATTCCAGGACTATTGTGGTGCTAAGGCACGCAAGGTAATTGAAATAGCATCTTGGCACAAGAAATTTTAAATCGAAGACAGAAGGAATCAAATGCAAAAGAGATTTGATTTCGGAAGAAATGTTTTGTATAAAATTATTCCCGTAGGTGCTAGCAGAACCCCTGAGTCCTGGGATCAAAACTCACACTTACTGAATCTAGGCTCTGATATGAAGTTAAAAAGTTAATGGAAAAAGTAAGCATCTATAAAATAGCAGTAACAAAATTGCCTAGTTTATGATTTACTGAGTTCCACATACATAGTTCGGCAATACCAGAACGCAATTTTGAACCGTTTCTTACTAAGGACTAACTACACTATACATTTATTTCATTGCAATTAGCAACATAATGCTAGAGCCAAGAGCTTTGTGACCAAAACTAGGTTCACAACTTTGCTTGGTGAAAGGCCGGAGCGTACAACTCACTGAAGACAGTCATATGTAAACAACATATGTCATAGCAAGCAGGCAACACTCCATTAGTAATTATCTTTACTTATTTGCGCTACAATTCTTTATTTTTCAGATTTGCCTTTTTCTCCACACACACAGCTGTTGTTGTGGTTATTTCGATGTAACCACCTACTTTTGTGTACAAATTAAGACGCTCTACTTCCGCGGTAGATAGCAAACAGGGTGTAAAGTATGCCACCTGATTTCGGTACCGTGGTGAAGAACTGTTGTTACAACACTAGAATCGGGGCGTTAATATAAAACAAATTTACCAATTTTGGTTACAATAATCCCAGCACAGCAGGCGCTCAGATTGCAGTTGTTCCCACCTGCAGACTGAAAAAGTTATGCAAAAACTCTGACATAAAAATACCAAGGAAGTACATAAGGAATAACATTTGAAATTGACAAAATATATATATTTATCCCAGGGGCGTACCCAGAAAATTGCCTTGTTCATATTATCAGTTAAATAAATAAAAAAATTTGTTTTAGCTTTAACATTAGTACGTGTATTTAGAATATGATATGAAAAGGTTACATTAAAAACTTAAGCGCATGCGTCGGCTGCCATTTGACCTAAACTTCATCAACGGTAAATTTTGATCACGGTGGTGCTTAGTGATGCACAGCCATTCAATCGAGTTTCACTCATCGTGATTTTCCAATAGTTTTTAAATCAGCCTAAGAGTTGAAAAAGATCTCTCGTTCGTTTCCGTTGTTACTTGGAAGCGTACACAAGATTTTCAGCAACATGTGAACATTAGAAAAGCCACAGAATCGCCATTCTGTAATATTAATCATAGAAAAATTGATAAAAAAACCGAAGTGACCTCCTTCAGGAATAAGTAGAATTCATGCTTTTGAGCTATGCATGGGATCTAACGTATACGTATATAAAATTCAAAAGATGAGAAACTGATCGAATAGAAAAATGTAATTTAAAAAAGTCAATATAATGGAAAAAACTATGTGTATGTGAACATGGTGAATGTAAAAAACACATAGTTTTCGTTTGTTTTATCGGCCTATTGATAAATGATTTTTTCATTTATCAAATAATTTGAATTTTACATTTTGCAATGTGTAGTCTTGACATGTACAAAAATGTAGATATCTACATGTATAATAAGGTGTGTGTCCACATGCGAAAGTACTTTCGTAGATTAAAATCTGCGCATTATATTTACAAAATAGGATATCTGTACAATTCAAAAAATCGCTGATCTATTATATTTATCATGAAACAGACTTACGATACTTACTTACTTAATTGGCGTCTTAACCGTCTAACGGTTATGGCCGCTCAAACAATGGCCCGCCAGTCCACTCCTTCGCTCCGCCAACGGTAGCCAAGTGTCACATAGACCAAGGGAGTTTAAATCGTTTTCCACACTGGTCTTCGCGTAGAGGTCCATAAATCTTTTGAAGAACTTTTCTCGCCTCACGAACACTACAAAGCCGCTTAATCTGCTGTTGTCATGGTCCATAGCTTCTGCCCCATATAGCAGGACGGGTAACGATGAGTGACTTGTAGAGTGTGATTTCGTTCGCCGAGAGAATATGATTAAAATATATAAGTGTTCACTTCGTACATACATCATGACTTGCATATTAAAAATATAATATCCCAACAAAGTAAATACATAAGCAGAATTATAAAGAAATTTATTAACATAGATATAAAAACATCAAATATTGGAATTGTAACGACCTAAAATTTAAATATCCCTAGGCAAAGGGGGAGAGGTTTAAGCCCCAAAACCCCCCGTCGCTACGCCCCTAGTTTATACATATATATAATAGATCATTTTTCGTAGTTTTCACACATTTTTTCAAATTTTCTTATTCGTTTTGAACTGATTCTAACATCCGCCTACCTACAGGCATCTCACATACGTATTCCAAAATACGAGTACTACTTTCGTTTGAAATCTTGGCAGAAAAAAGCTTCAAGTCATTTGCCAAAAGGTAACAAATTTACACAAATTTTGCACAAATAAGCCGCCTCACTAAGAATATTCGTTGCAGTATAAGGCCCGGTCATTAAATATTGAAGTTAAACTTAACTAAATTTGCTCAATATTCCAGTAAAATTTAAACTCCAGTTAAACTACTGAGCAGTTTTCTATCACAGTTAAAGGCCGCCCTTTGGTGTAGGTCTTTTTTGTGCGGCAACACTGGTTTTTAAACGGTTTTATTTAGACTTTCTGCGTAGCGGCGGCCGGCCAGCCGTGCTTACGATTTTTGTAATTAAAATTTAAGTAACCTCCCGATAAACTACAAGCTGAAACTTGGAATATAGTTCAGAAACCCGATGACAATGCAATAATAAGAAAAATCTCCGATAGGTGGCGCATGGATCGAAATATTTAATAAAAACGTATTTGTGATCCGATTTGGCTCATCATTAGGAACACATAATACATACATGAATAGAAAGCGACCTATGAAAATAAAATCGCCCCTACGTGGCGCAGGTATCGAGATATTCAAAAACGTTTTATGCTCCGATTAGGCTCATACGTGGAACACATATTACAGACATATAGAAAGGCGACATATGAAAAAATCGTCGCCAGGTGACGCAAGGATCGAGATATTCAAATATCGAATTTGTGATTCGATGTGGCTTATACTTGGAACAAATATTACATACAGTCCGGTAGAAGTGACATCAAATATTTTGGAGTTTAGAGTGGTGCAAGAGTCCGAGTAAAGTCTTTGGAAGGATTATCATTGAGGACTTAATTGTAACAAATTGTCAGGAAGTGTCCTTGTAATAATGAGTCACTAAATGAACTTAATAGAATGAGAAATAATAGCAATTTAATAAAGACTAAAATCTTGAAAATAAAATAATTAAAAAATTTTTTTAGTTAAACGGTTTTATTGACCAACAATACTTACATTAAGTAATAATAATACTAAAAAGCTAGAAAATAATTAGGTGGGTCCTAGGTACTAGTCATCACACTCCTCATCAATCTAGGGCGTTGATCATACAATTAAATCCAGTCTTTGAAAACTAGTCCAATAAGAGAAACACAAAAAATATGTTTCTAAACAACTCTTGAGATTTTAGAAGTATCCTAATTAAAATGAGCTCTAATGGTACTCAGCCCAAATGTTGTTTGAGTATACTCGACACCATCTCAATGAACGAAAATAACATATAAGTTACTAGGGTTAAGCCTGCCAGAACTCAGATTAAACTTCAGTTAAAGTAGACTGAAAATTGCAGATTAAGCTTAAGCGTAGTTTAACTAACAAACTGAGTTGAACTTGTACTGAAAAACCGGGTCTAAGTGTATTAGAAGGGTCGAAAGGATGCTGCGTTCAGTTCGTTGTAGATTTTGCAACAAAAGACTGCACAAGGATTACACATACAAACATCAACAATATAAAACACGTACATATGTATGTATGTATATAAATTTACTTTTATAATCACCATGTGTACTGTTGTATTTGTATTTGTATTTTTCTTTCTTTTTTTTGGCAAGTGCCCACAGATTTGATCTCCAAAATGTTTATCTTGATTTGAATGTTTTAGAAAGGACTTATAGCTACATTTATACATATGAGAAGGATTGAGTGTAAATTTCATACATATGAGCAATTCGAGGTCAAATCGACAAATCAATGGGAATCGAACAATTTGGATTTCCAAGATGTTTGATAAGATTTGTCTCTTTTATATAAAATCATGCGATTAGTTGTTAAAGCCAGCTGATAGCCTCTGATGTTAGCGCTACATGTTTGCATTGTATAAACTTTATAAAGTTCTTAAGAAGTATGGCATGATGATCATTATCGTCTACATGAGCTAAATATATTTAGCGCTACTAGTCCCCTCCCTATGGGTATAATTGCGAATATCAGTCGTGAACATAGTAAAGTATTCCTGTAGCGGTTGACTACTCGAACATACCCTTATGCGAAAAGAGTAGCGCTTCTCCTACAGTACTCGTTTAAGCACTAACGTCGGTTCAACCCATATAAAGATATTCAAAACAAGGTAAAGTCGTATATTCTTTGCGACTCATCGCAGATTTATACTAGACTAATCGCTTTTTGCAGGGAAGCTTATGGATTCGAACTGTTCGGCTACACTTTTCAGTATAGCTTCGTAAATCAATGGAGATGAAGTTTCTAAAATGTATTGACTCTTCTCTATTATTGAGCAATTTGCTTGAAATTTAGATGTAAGTATGTATGTAGTTTTTAGCGCTACTTTGGACTACTACTTTGGACTGCCAATCCTCATTGGCAGGTATCGAAGAAAGAAAGCCCAAAGCCTTCGCCAGTTTAGTCATGTTATGCGAATGGACTTAGGTGCTCCGGCCAAGAAAGTTGTTCAGTCGACATCGCAGTTTGGAAGCAGAGGAAGGGTAAGACATCAACTGAGTAGGGAAGGACAGGTCGAGCGAAACTTCACCATGTTCTAGTTGGCAACAATTAACGAAAATAGCTGGAAGGACTTCTTTCGCAACGGCCAAATCGCTTAGGCGTTTAAGCGCCAATAATTATGATGGTTATGACCTTTCCGATATGTCCTCGTCATGTTTATTACAGTTCAATTAATGTTGAAACTAAGTGCGATATAATAACCCTCCGGTAAAAGATAGATCGGCCCCATCACCTTTTAATTGCGGAGGATGAAAGATGCTTATTGAAGCGTCTAGCTAATAGAACTTACTTGCTGGCACTATCTTGCTGACTCTACAAACAGCCCCATCTGGCTTAAGTAGTAATGTGGTCACTGTTTTATTCCAAAATTGGAAGCTACGGATATGTAGCAGCCTCACAGGCGTGAGACGTAGAGAAAATTACCTTAAATGGAGTTCTTGAAGGTGTTCGAGCACTAGTGAATGTTGGCAATTTCGGCACAACATTATGCCGCTAGTAAGTAACTGATGCACAAACAACTAAAGCAATGTAAGCGGATGAAATAGCAAACATGTACAAAGCGATATAGCGTGCATAAGATACATAAGCTACACACACATGTATATAGCCACTGCGAGTATGATATGCGGAAATGAGATTAAATAAGCACTATGCGGAGCTGTTGCGAAAAGTCTAGACCCTGGGAGAAAAATAATGACGAGCCAAATAGTGATACATAAGTAGAGGAATCTATATAAGTGAACTACGCGAATTTTTGAACTGTAAAGTTTAAGTTCCATTGTTGTGGCGAATAAAGAGTATTTCGATTTACGGAATATTGAAGTTTATATATTTTAGATAATTCAAAGAATAATCGAGAATTCCTTAAATTGATCACAATATCTATACAAGCAACCAGTGTGGAATCCTTGACTTTATAAGGCAAGCTTGACCAAGTCTAATTTAAAGCCATGTGCTGCCAGAAGGTCTGCGTCCAGTCAGAATATACTCCATGAGGTTACAGTCCTCTCTTTTTATGATACAAGTAATTTGTCAGTCTAAGGTTATAAGACCTATACATGATCTTTGACACTTTACAGCCCCATGCTTGGGTCCACGCCTTTCCCGCTTGCTCGATCATATGCAACTCTCTGCTTCTATTAATCTCGCCCAACTTTTGCATGCTGTGCTATGCGAGATTATGCCTTTAATGCTATATAAATATAAAAGTTGACGCGACTGCAGTTAAGCTATTTTCTTCCAGAGTTTCTACTGCTTTGGCTACGGCTGACTTCTCCGTCTGAAAAACGCTACAGTGATCAGGCAGTTTTTAAAAACTAAAAATAATGTACGCGATAGCCTCGATAGAGGCGAGCTTCTCTTATAATTCTCGTCGTGCTCCTTTCAGTTTTTCCTACAAATTGGCGGGACAGGACCGACATATATTATGCCGACTCTGAACCGCACCTGCAATGCAGATGAGTTTTTAATGAAGAGCTTTTCATGGCAGAAATGCACTCGGAGTGCTTGCCAAATCACGGCCGAGGGGCAACCCGTTAAGAAAAACTTCTCCTAATTGAAAAAAGTTGGTTTTAAAATTTTGATGTTGCTTTGTCCGGGTGTGAGCCCAGGATCTTCGTGTGGTAGGCAGAGCACGCTACCACCACGTCACGGCGGCCGGATCAGCACAGTATATCGCAGACCCTACTCCTTCCACTACTTTGAAACCATCGGTGTACACCTGTATTGCTTCGTCCACCATTTGGGCACCCTTCCACCCACCATCCATCTCTACTGTATTCCTAAGAGCCCTTCGAAGCGCAGATACGGAACCAGGTAATGTGTTCGCCCTGTAATTGATGACGCTATATGTCATGGCTGAAGTTTGACACTGAAAACATTGAAGCCTAATGCTGATAGGCAATTTCACAAGGAATGCCCCTTGTGTATATGTGCTTACATAAAAGAGAATCCTAAGCATTGCCGTAACAGTACGAGAACATTAGTACAATATAACACCAAAATCTATATAAATATTGAGTAGATATTTACCTTTGCGGAAAATTCATTCAAGACTGGAAAAAGTGTAGAATCGCGATGTTACTTAAAAATACTATATACCTACATATGTACATGCATTCATACATACGTAACAATACTTATTGGCTGAAGCATCTTTTATTCGATATATTTTTGTTTTTGTTTCGTTGAGTCTGCACAAAGTATTCTGTTCTACCAACTTGTATGGCAGAACGCCTTTAATTCCAGGATTAAACATTTTTTTTGTATTCGATTACGTTTGCTTTGAGCATTGTCAATGACAGCAAAGTGCAACAGTTGGATTTATTCGGTCGTCCTCTATCTACTTTCACAATAGTTTGCCATTTTCTATTTAACACTCAATACAATATTGGCTATTGTAGTTTGTTTCATTTATTTTTTTTTGCTCTTTCTACTTTTTTGTTTTAAAATGAAATTTGATATTTTTGTCAGCTCGTTTGGTAAATGTTATAATATTTTTTTGTTACTGTTATACTATTATGTCTATTTGAAGTTTCCCTATTTAATGGATTATCAAATTTCTGAAAATTACTTTTTACTTATGCTTCGTTATTAGGAAATCAACACTCACGATAGATGCTAAACTTAGTTGTTTCAACTTTCATATTAATACTACTGTCAATAAGGCTAGAGGTTATCTTTCAATCGTGAGACGGTGGTCCAAAGAATGTAACTAAAGCTCTTTTCATCACTTTAGTTAGACCGATACTAGAATACGGATCAATAGTCTGGAATCCACAATATCGAGTTCATGCAGATAGACTTGAATCAATACAAAATCAATTTCTACTTTTCTCTTTAAGAAATTTTCAGTGGGACTCTGCGTATAATCTTCCACCTTATACTAGTCGGTTGAAACTTATCAATCTTCCAACTCTTGCAAGACGGAGAGAAATGCTAGGCGTTATATTTATGGCTAAACTCCTGAATGGACTGATTTCTAGTGCAATTCTTTTGATCGAAGTAAATCTTAAGGTCCCATCACGTGTGTCAAGACATTACAAACCTCTTCTTTTGAGGCAGTGTAGAACTGAGGTGAAATTAAATGAACCTTTTCGGTATTTGTGTCAAGATTTTAACACTCATTCTAATTCATTTGATATAATAGATTCACTTTTTACCATAAAGAAAACTGTCTTATCTTATTTTAACTCTTAACATTTAATACATTAAAAATGTTCATATTTAACAATTAGTATGTTATATATAATTTCTAATTGTTATGTAATATCCAACTGTTATTTATAGTACTCAGCTGATGATTTTTAATCTGTAGCTGAGTAGTTTTAGATCTCGACGCTTAACAAACCTCCGCCTATCAACAACTCGGCAATAACAAATCCGTGCGTCATGCGGATGCGCCCCTCGCGCCGTCGGGCGGGCTTTGGAGGGTATTAATCCGTTTGGTTCTATTATTATTATTATTATTATTATTATTATTATTATTATTATTATTATTATTATTATTATTATTATTATTATAATGAGAACAAACGTATTGACAACTTATTTAATAAATTTCGAAACTCTTTAATTAACTGGAAGTATTAACAAGTATTTATTTTCTTCCATTAAGTGTAGCACCAATTCGCCAATTATTCCTATCGTTACCTTAATGTGAAAATATCCTAATGAGAAGAAAAAAAATGAATAACCTTTGAAATAACCTTTTTTCAAAAATGTGAATGAGGATACCTTAATTGCAATGCTTTTGAGTGTAGAAGCTTTGAAAAAAATAAATAAAAATCATATATGCCAACCCCACAGCTATTTTATGACTTAGCACAATTTCCGCACTCATAACAAAATTTTTCTCCTCACTTAGCACTTTTTACTCAATATATTTTCCCATCACTCCTCACTTTTAATGATAGAAATAAAACACTAAAACTATATATTCACAAAAAATACTATTTATTTGTCAAACTATTTCTAACGGTTCTGATCTGGACTCTTTTGCCGGATGGTGCGCAGACAATAATTTATATTTAAATTGAAACAAATGCTGTGTTGGGTCTTATTCCAAAAAGACAACTGACACATACTTATCTACAAACTAAATACTAAATATCTTAATCGTTGTCAAGAGAGTAAAGAATTGAGTGTAATTTTTAACTTCAATCTCTCTTTTTTCTAGTACCATTGACTTCGCTGTTCCAAAATTTGTTGCAATGGTCGGGTTCAGTAGACGTAACACCAGTGAATTTAAGGACCCTATGACGTTGAAGGCACTTTATATATCCTTGGTCAGAATATTGCTCAATAATATGGAATCTTTCTATGAATATAACTCCTATAAAATTGAGAGAGTTCAAAAATTTTTTTGCATAAATTGCCTTACGTATGCTTCACTGGCCAGACGGCCTCCCATCATATACCAGCAGGTGCAAATTGTTTGGTCTTCAGGTTTTGCATGACAGAACAACTTGAATGTCACTCAAGCTTGCCTATAATGTAATAAACGTTAGCACGAATTGCTCTGATTTATTTAATTTGTTCATTCCATATATTCAATGCGCGATCTTCGGCATAATAGATTATTTTTTTAGATTTTTTAGATTTAGATTTATTTATTAAGTCTATGGTTAGAAACCTTACAGACTAAAACGTACATAGATTATTAATTATATTGAAAATAGTACATATAAAGTTTTTCTTTAAATTCATTGCGATTTACAAATATATCTAAATTTATTTCTCTACATAACAAATTAAATTCCGATAGCATTCTGATAATTGGTTCATTTTGAGCATACTGGTTTTGCAGAGGTCAATAGCAAATAAATCATGATGTCGTAAGTTTCTGGCTGGAACATTGAGTTTAATACAATGCAATAAAAACGGACAATCAATAGTCCCATTGAGAACATCACGAATAAAGACTAAGCCAGATATCAATCTACCTACTGGCAAGAGTATGCAGACTGATCAGTCTGCACCGCAGAATATAAGATGGAATAGGCATATTAAACCTAATACTGGATAATGCAAATTTTAGAAACTTTTTTTGTATACGTTCAAGTCTATTGGAATGCACATCATAAAACGGATTCCAGATTATAGAAGCATATTCCAATTTGGACCTTACAAATGTACTAAACAGCAATTTTTTAGTATAAGGATCCTTAAATTCAGAACTATTCCGTCTAATGAAAGCTAGAGAGGAATATGCTTTAGGTATAATGGTAACTGAGGACAGAACCAGAAATAGAGTACGAAGATATGAGTGGCAATCTAATTTTGTTGAAGGTGACCGAGCAGCATTTTTCGTTATTGATCATAAGCATATTTCGATCACACCATTCCTGGAATTTGTTAACCTCATTTTGCATAATTTGAATATCAGAGAAGCTTGTTATTTTTTTTAAATTTTTAAATCATCGGCATAAAGTAGATGTTCACACAAGGAAAAACACTCTGAGAAATCGTTGATGAAAATAACAAAAACAGAGGACCAAGGATACTACCTGAGGAACCCCAGAGGTAGCTCTATATGAAAATGATTTTACGCCATCAACAACAACATAGTTAATTCTATCTACTAGATATGATTTTACTCATGACAAGAAAGTAGAATGAAAGCCAAAATTTTCAAGTTTTTTAATTAATAAGTCGTGAGACACTCTATCAAAAGCTTTTGACAAATCAGTATAGATTGTATCTACCTGAGAGCCCTCAACAAAGGCTGAAAAACAAAAATTAGAGAAAACAGTTAGATTAGTGACCGTAGATCTGCCCGTATAAAACCATGTTGAGTATTCGAAATATAGGGCTTGATAGCAAAAGACAATTTAGAGCTAATGATAATTTCAAATAATTTAGCAATATTAGTAATTTTAGAGATAGGACGATAGTTCGAAACCAGATTCTTACCCCCACTCTTAAAAACTGGAGTAACAGAAGTCACTTTACATTCATCTAAAAAATTACCTGACCTAAGAGACAAATTAAACAACAAAAGTAGCAGATACACTATAGATGACGTGCATTGTTTGAGAAAAAAAGCAGATATATTATGAGCATCTAATTGCTTGGAGCATTTTAGGTCGTTTTTAGCTGCGAAAATATCATCCTCAGTTAAAATTAGGGAGCCAAAATCAAGCGAAGAAGCTAATTGCCCAGCACTAGAAGTATCAATCTGCACACAATTATCAACAAAATTAGACTTAACAAGTAAGGAAGGCTAAGTTCGGGTGTAACCGAACATACATACTCAGTTGAGAGCTATGGAGACAAAATAAGGAAAATCACCATGTAGGAAAATGAACCTAGGGTAACCCTGGAATGTGGTTGTATGACATGTGTATCAAATGGAAAGGTATTAAAGAGTATTTTAAGAGAGAGTAGGCCCGTAGTTCTATGGATGGACGCCATTTAGGGATATCGCCATAAAGGTGGACCAGGGCTGACTCTAGAATGTGTTTGTACGATATGGGTATCAAATGAAAGCTGTTATTGAGTATTTTGAAAAGGAGTGATTCTAAGTTCCCTAGGTGGACGCCGTTTCGAGATATCGCCATAAAGGTGGACCAGGGGTGTCTCTAGTTGTACGATATGGGAATCAAATGAAAGGTGTTACTGAGCATTTTAAGAGGGAGTGGGCATTGGGTCTATAGGTGGACGCCTTTTCGAAATGTCGCCATTAGGGTGGGCCAGAGGTGACTCTAGAATGTGTTTGTATGATATGGGTATCAAATGAAAGATGGTAATGAGTATTTTAAAAGTGAGTAATCCTTAGTTCTATAGGTGGACGCCTTTTCGAGATATCGCCATAAAGGTGGGACCAAGGGTGACTCTAGAATGGTTTGTACGATATGGGTATCAAACGAAAGGTGTTACTGAGCATTTTAAGAGGGAGTGGGCATAGGTCTATAGGTGGACGCCTTTTCGAGATATCGTCATTAGGGTGGGCCAGGGGTGACTCTAGAATGTGTTTGTACGATATGGGTATCAAACGAAAGGTGTTACTGAGCATTTTAAGAGGGAGTGGGCATTAGGTCTATAGGTGGACGCCTTTTCGAGATATCGCCATTAGGGTGGGCCAGGGGTGACTCTAGAATGTTTGTACGATATGGGTATCAAACGAAAGGTGTTACTGAGCATTTTAAGAGGGAGTGGGCATTAGGTCTATAGGTGGACGCCTTTTCGAGATATCGCCATTAGGGTGGGCCAGGGTGACTCTAGAATGTGTTTGTACGATATGGGTATCAAATGAAAGGTGGTAATGAGTATTTTAAAAGGGGGTAATCCTCAGTTCTATAGGTGGACGCCTTTTCGAGATATCACCATAAAGGTGGACCAAGGGTGACTCTAGAATGTTTGTACGATATGGGTATCAAACGAAAGGTGTTACTGAGCATTTTAAGAGGGAGTGGGCATTAGGTCTATAGGTGGACGCCTTTTCGAGATATCGCCATTAGGGTGGGCCAGGGGTGACTCTAGAATGTTTGTACGATATGGGTATCAAACGAAAGGTGTTACTGAGCATTTTAAGAGGGAGTGGACATTAGGTCTATAGGCGGACGCCTTTTCGAGATATCGCCATTAGGGTGAGCCAGGGGTGACTCTAGAATGTTTTTACGATATGGGTATCAAACGAAAGGTGTTACTGAGCATTTTAAGAGGGAGTGGGCATTAGGTCTATAGGTGGACGCCTTTTCGAGATATCGCCATTAGGGTGGGCCAGGGTGACTCTAGAATGTGTTTGTACGATATGGGTATCAAATGAAAGGTGGTAATGAGTATTTTAAAAGGGAGTAATCCTCAGTTCTATAGGTGGACGCCTTTTCGAGATATCGCCATTAGGGTGGGCCAGGGGTGACTCTAGAATGTTTGTACGATATGGGTATCAAACGAAAGGTGTTACTGAGCATTTTAAGAGGTAGTGGGCATTAGGTCTATAGGTGGACGCCTTTTCGAGATATCGCCATTAGGGTGGGCCAGGGGTGACTCTAGAATGTTTGTACGATATGGGTATCCAACGAAAGGTGTTACTGAGCATTTTAAGAGGGAGTGGACATTAGGTCTATAGGGGGACGCCTTTTCGAGACATCGCCATTAGGGTGAGCCAGGGGTGACTCTAGAATGTTTTTACGATATGGGTATCAAACGAAAGGTGTTACTGAGCATTTTAAGAGGGAGTGGGCATTAGGTCTATAGGTGCACGCCTTTTCGAGATATCGCCATTAGGGTGGGCCAGGGATGACTCTAGAATGTGTTTGTACGATATGGATATCAAATTAAAGGTATTAATGAGGGTTTTAAAAGCGAGTGGCCCTTAGATGTACATATATGTGAAGGCGTTTCTCGCGATATCGACCAAATGTGGACCAGGTGACCCAGAAAATCATATGTGGGGTACTGCTAATTTATTTATATATTCAATACCACTAACAGTATTCCTGCCAAGATTCCAAGGGCTGTTGATTTCGCCTTGTAGAACTTTTTCATTTTCTTCTACTTAATATGGTAGGTGTCACACCCATTTTACAAAGTTTTTTCCAAAGTTATATTTTGCGTCAATAAACTAATCCAGTTACCAGGTTTCATCCCTTTTTTCGTATTTGGTATAGAATTATAGCATTTTTTTCATTTTTCGTAATTTTCGATATCGATAAAGTGGGCGTGGTTATGGTCGGATTTCGGCCATTTTTTATACCAAGATAAAGTGAGTTCAGGTAAGTACGTGGGCTAAGTTTAGTAAAGATATATCGGTTTTTGCTCAAGTTATTGTGTTAACGGCCGAGCGGAAGAACAGACGGTGGACTGTGTATAAAATTTGGGCGTGGCTTCCACCGATTTCGCCCATTTTCACAGAGAACAGTTATCGTCATAGAATCTATGCTCCTACCAAATTTCAAAAAGATTGGTAAATTTTTGTTCGACTTATGGCATTAAAGGTATTCTAGATAAACTAAATGAAAATGGGCGGAGCCACGCCCATTTTGAAATTTTCTTTTATTTTTGTATTTTGTTGCATCATATCATTATTGGAGTTGAATTTTGACTTAATTTACTTATATACAGTAAAGATATTAAATTTTTTGTTAAAATTTGAATTAAAAAAAATTTTTTTTAAAAAGTGGGCGTGTTCTTCATTCAATTTTGCTAATTTTTATTTAGCACATATATAGTAATAGTAGTAACGTTCCTGCCAAATTTGATCATGATATCTTCAACGACTGCCAAATTACAGCTTGCAAAACTTTTAAATTACCTTCTTGTAAAAGTGGGCGTTGCCACGCCCATTGTCCAAAATCTTACTAGTTTTCTATTCTGCGTCATAACGTCAACCCATCTACCAAGTTTCATCGCTTTAACCGCCTTTGGCAATGAATTATCGCATTTTTTCGGTTTTTCGAAATTTTCGATATCGAAAAAGTGGGCGTGGTTATAGTCCGATATCGTTCATTTTAAATAGCGATCTGAAATGGGTGCTCAGGAACCTCCATACCAAATTTCATCAAGATACCTCAAAATTTACTCAAGTTATCGTGTTAACGGACGGACGGACGGACGGACGGACATGGCTCAATCAAATTTTTTTTGGATCCTGATTATTTTGATATATGGAAGTCTATATCTATCTCGATTCCTTTATATATGTACAACCAACCGTTATCCAATCAAACTTAATATACTCTGTGAGCTCTGCTCAACTGAGTATAAAATATTCAGCAAACAGATTTGCCCTTTCATTAGCGGTGCTTGCACTCATGCCATTGTAAGACACTATGGACGGAATAACTGACGAAGAACGTTTTGAATTTACAAAACTCCAAAAAGCCTTGGGATTAGATTTAATATTCATTTCAAACCCGAGTAAATAATTTTTATAAAGAAATTTATTTAGACAGTTAAACTCAGTCAAGTATTTCTCATACATTACTCTGTGCTGCAAATTACCAGAACATTTATAAAGCTTATGAAATTTATTGCGAAGATTCTTTAATTTTTTTAAGCTCCGATTATGCCAGGGTAGTTTATGGACCCTTGGCGGTAAACGTGGAATATTTCCGAAAAATATACTACTTATTTTACTCTTAAAAATGTCAAAACAATCAGTTAGAGTTTATCTAAATAAGTAGTTTATCTAAATAACTAACAAAATGAATTATGGTATGAATGAACCTATAAATAGGACTATACATCTAGCAAATCAATTCAGCAGTGTTCTTAATTTTAATAGCAGCTTATATAAGTTTAAGCTGTAATTATTTTCTATTTTTAACTAATCTGTAACAAAGCATGCAGTTATCGGTCAGCGCATTTATCAAACACCAAAGGTATGTCCCAATTGGGTGAATCCAATTTCAAGGAGTTGTGTAGGCAACCCTCTCAAGGGGTTCCCAGCGCAATATATAGCTTCTCCAACCCAATTGCCAACCTCACCTACCCGTGGCGAATTCTGTTTCATTTACAGCGGAGGCAATGGCGACCTCAAGTTCCTCATGGAACTAGGGGCTGGGGAGGACGGAATGGCCTAGAAGGTTTAATGTGGTCATATAATTCGTTCCCGAGATGGTCGGGCTAGTACTTTAATAGTGCTTTGTTACCGGAACGTACCGGATCTATATCCGGCAAAGGACCATCAATATCGGTAACACTTCCCAAAGCCTTCGGGGAGTGTCTTTATCGTTAATACAACAACAACAACAAAGCATGCAATTTTATACTGAATGAATTAAATAAGTAAATAAAATGCGCGCACAAAGAAATGACTAGTAATTCAGATTGATATTATTGACTGGTTGACTTAGCACGTTTTTTTTGAACAGTTGACGACTTAGCACATTTACACATCATTGCAAACAGCATGCAAAAATTAAAAATTTAAATATTTTTTTCTTGTTATCGATGTATTTCGAATTCGGTTTTAAAACTGCATTAAAATACAATTTTTCAAAAAAAGTGACTTAGCACATTTTAACATTAAGCTAACGCTATGCTCTTATTATCCCGAAATGGCGTCCACGTATAGAACTATGGCCCACTCCCTTTTAAAATACTCTGTAATACTTTCCATTTAATACCCATGTCATACAAAAACACATTCCAGGGTTACCCTAGGTTCATTTTCCTAAATGTTGATTTTCCCTTATTTGGTCTCCAATGCTTTCAGCTAAGTATGTAATGTTAGGTTACCCACGAACTTAGCCTTCCTTACTTGTTTTTAAATTATGTTCACTGCCAAAGCATCCTCCGGTAATTGTTAAGTCGGAACTTCAGATATCTGTGGCTTATAATAAAAAGGGCTGCCAAATTTCAAGCAAATCGAACAGTAAATAGAATTGGATCGAATAGATCGCTTTCTGGTCCACTTCCCGAAAAGAAAGGAAGTACCCCTATACCAAATTTCAAGCAATTGTACAATACGCTGTTTTATGTAGAATAGGTCGGCCCTTGGTCCATTTCCCGAAATGAAAAGTTTTCCTGTTAAATAGGTACCCACCGAATTGCAAGCGAATCGTACCGTAAATAAGATTATTTCGATTAGGTCCGTCTACCGTCCTAAATTCCCTGACCAAATTGTGAATCTAACGCATCCTCAAACCCCCTTGAACACCAACTTGTGACTTTAAAAGTGTCTTACGAGGAGGGTCTTCACTGGAGGAGGATCTTCAAATTGGAAAAAAAACGTAATTCCGCTATCAGTTGTCGGTCCACATATTCGCTATCTGACAACTCAACAGATTATGAAATTTTGTTTGAATAAGTTTAAAAAAGTATTACAAAATTTTGTTTGTGCTAAAAAGTGTGAGAATATTGCCCGGAAAAATGGGAAATATGAAACGGAGCTATCAAACAATCTACTAGAAAAGGGCTGTAGTCATTGGGAATTTGCAAAGCATTAAAGCCAGCCCTGAAGTCCATGCTTTTGTTGAAACATTTCGGTCTTGAACGACATCATTTCTGTTCGCCAACTTTAAAACCAAAGGAACACTTAATATGCAGATAATATGGATTACTGTAAGTAATGCTCGCCTTGCCGAAAGCTTTAAAAATACTCGACATGTCACGTTACTCAAGAACAGCAAAGACTTCACTTTAGTTTAGAAGAAATTATGCCATTAGTTGGCTTTCCTACGGTAGAGCAAGCTTCAAGATAGCCACAAGACAGTCCCCTTGAATTACCTCCCTTCTTGTATCATTAATTTCTTAAATTGCTGAGGTAGAGGATTTTCGGAAATTCCGCCGAGTCAGGGTGGCTTTTAGCTTAGCCGGCGACATACCTAAGTGAGATATAACTTAGCAAGATATACCTGCGGGGAGATTTCGGGATGAGCTTCTCCTTCAATTCGTGGCCGTGCTATTTAAATTGCTTTATGTAAGTTAGAGCGACCTACATACATATGTATCTGTTTTAAGCCGACTCTGAAAGGAATTTGCAAGGCATTTTTGCGGAGTATTTTTTCATGGCAGAAATGTACTCGGACTACTTGCGAGTGCAGTGCTGAGTGGTAGCCCCTTTTCGAATTGTGATATATCAAAGCGTAAGTCGACAATTTCACACTACAGATTTACTGAATACCTTTATATATGTATTTAAACAAATCGCCTAAAGACAGCGACTCTCTCTGAGCCATTAAGACTAAACCAGCTATGAACGCGTTGCATGGGTGGTAATCTCCATTTCGTAGGACATCGCAATGTTTAAAAGAGTCAGCTGAAAGCACTACTAGGTGTCTGTATTAGAACCAGTAACCTCTCTTAATGCGATAGCACTGAGCTAGCTCCACACAAGTTCGATTCGCTGCAGGAGACACCTCAATGCGCTTCTCTGCTTGGTTGCTAAAAATTCTGATAACACGTCGGTTGCATTTTGTCTTTTGCATTACAATCTACCCTACAGCTGACTCATTTCTATAGAAGTAAGACTTCAAGGAACTCATAAAATACGACTTTGTGGAAAAATTAAAGTGCCACTCTGGTTGGAGCTGCAAAAGTGTTTCGCTTTTGAAAATAAACTGTGCCTTTACTTAACCACAAAAAATCGCAAAAGCCTTACATACCTAAATAGATAATTTTCTATGTGCTTTGAGTTTGTCAACCATAAAAGCCCAACGCATTGAATCCGTAAAAAAATGTCCTATCGCTTCAATCTAATTTGTTTGGCATATCGATCTAACCATTATAATAATAAGTCAATTATCATAATCGCAATTCGTGCGCATAGATTCAAGCAATGACAATAATGCGATAATTTTTTTCAAATTTATTTCAAATATTTTACTGTGTGAAGCACAATAGAGGATATGCGCCATTAGCAGCAATAGAACCAAATCGTTTATTTAAAGACGTTCCCACCCTCTATGGATATTGGAAGGGCACACACAGCCACAGTCTGATTTTAAGGATTTTGATATGACCCTGCAAAAAATCATGCGATCAATTCCCAAAGAGAGTAATCTGCGATTGATCTCTTTTGTCTTCATTGGGATATAATTGATCCCCTCTAGTCCTTTTGGGTAGCAAATTTTAAGAAACCAATCAAAAAATCCAAATGTATTGGGAAAATAAAAATAATGTATGTAATTGTAAACGAATTATTTCATAAATATCTGGAACCGCTAACCGAGCCTAGTATGCAAGTATCCTAGATTTGACTATAGCAGGATTTGCTTTTGTTATATTTTTCTACAACACCAATATGAAAAAGAAGACAAAAATATTGTATTAAAGTTTAAAAAAATTATCAAATCAGTAAGAATCCTAAGTAGAAAGAGGACTTATCCGAAAGTACTCGTAGACGAAGAAGGAGTATCGTTCAATAGCACTCGTAGTGGTACGAAGAGGATCTGCCCGACGGTAATCAAACAGGTACAAAGAAGACCCGTCCAACATCACCCATTTGGGATACAAAGGGTACCATCGAACAGTGCCCTTTAAGGGCATAAATCAGAAGAGAAAAATGATCTGTCCGAGAGTATCCGTGGGGGTACAACGAGGCCCTATCCGACAGTGCCCGCTCATGTGTTCTGCGCTAATTTAATGTTAAACAAAATTTCAAACTTAAGTTATTTATTAGAGTATTAAAGAAAATACTTGTGAATTGTTTTAACGAATAGCATTGCCGTAGTAAAAAGACTGAATTTATTTAGTTGGTTACTTCAATATAAAATAATAATTATTGTTTTATTTTAAAATAATTTACATCGGTGAGTATCATTCTACTACCATTAAAATCAAAAGTGCATCTGGCCCCTTTTTGACTCCTTATTGATACCAAAAGGGCCTATACTTCATATGTTCCCTTATGGCTATAAAGGGGATTAGTCATATAGATCCCTTTCGGGTATAAATGGCTACAATTAGTCTCTTCATAGGACATGCTCAAACAGAAGGGAACAGTTAAACTCATAGAGAGATCAAAACTGGCATTGGTGGCATACTCCTTTGCGACTCAACTCGGATTCATCCTAGACTAATCGCATTTTTTGCAGGGGAGATAGAGAAAAAAATACACATACATGCATACATACTCATACGCAACCGCAAACACTTGCTACGCATAAACTGCGATTCGTCTCTACCCTATTTGTGTTGTAAGAACAGAAAAAGCAGTGAAATATTCGGAAATATTCCTTTATTAAAAGCGGATTTCCTTGCCACACCTAACTAGGGTTGTGCGGCCAACAACTTCCAAAAAGCTTTAATATGGCTGTGTCCTATTTTTTTATGTACCACAACTCAGAAGCGAGGGCAATGGCTCCGAACATCCTGCCACATTCAGCCACATCAGCCTAACTCATAGCTCAGCTTGTGGCCCGTATTGCAACATGAAAATTCGATTTTTCAACGTTATCGCTGCCACATGAGCTAACGGTATAGGGGTTTCAGCCTGTCAGCGGGATGTCTACAGTTTTTTTTCCAATATATTTGCCAGCCTTTATAATTTTTATCGTTTTGCTTATATTCAAAGGCATTTTCGCTTCACCACAGCGGCTTTCTACTAAATTCAAAAAAAAAGTAAAAAACTAAAGTGCAAAGTGCAAAATGTAATAAAAGGGCGCGAGGTGGGGTGGATGAACAAAATACAAAGAAATGTGAAAACAATGTAAAAATCAAGCATAACCGCCATGCAGCATAAAGGCATTAAACTTGCAAGCTTTGGGCGGTCGCTCGCACCACAGCGAAAGCGTGTAGCAAATAATCCTACTATCAATTGCATGACAGAAGCGCGAAATTTCAGGCGAGAGCGTATAGAAGGAGGTTTATAGAAATGGCAATAAAATGTCAGGTGTCTTGAAAAATTAAAACGCTTGTAAAAAAATATGTAGAATAGAAAGAAAAAAATAATCCGCCAACACTAATAACACTTCGCAACTAAGGAACGGAGTGAGATGGTTCTAACTCTGTATAAGAGATCTAAAGTATTTGAGTAAAGCTTAGAAGTCTCTTTGGGCATTCAGACCAATGACTCATTGGCACTACAAAAAAAGTTGGCAGATGGCTTGTCACTAAGAATCTTTTCGTGGCAGATAAACATGGAAAACACCGCTTAGAAACACTTTTCTGAAATTAAAAAAAAATTGTTTCAAAGCTTTTGTTGTGGCTTGAACCCACGATCTTTGATGTGGCAGGTTGAGCACGCTACCACCAAACCACTGCGGTCGCGTCGCCTTTGAGGAATTTTGAAACTCAAGTTGATAACAAAAATCATTCACCAATTGTTCCGAAACATTTGAGAAACTCCTAGATATGAAATTGATATCAAACATCAATCACCAATTATTCCTCAAGCTTTGAGAAATGTATATCTCTCAAATTGATATCCTAAAATGATTCACCAATTATTCTTAAAACTTCGAAAAATTACGAGTTCTTAAGTTGATATCCAAGATCAGTCACCAATTATTTTACAAGTTGTGGAAAATTTAAGATTCTAAAGTTTAATCATTCACCAAAAATTCCATAACCATTGAGAAATTAAGGGTTCTCCAGTTGATGTACAAATGATTCACCAACTATTCTTCAACCTTCGAGTAATGTAGAGTTCTTATGTAGATATCCAACATCATTCAGTAATTATTCTACAAACTTTGAGAAATGAAGAACTCTTGAGTCGATATCAAATCAACCACCAAGTATTCCAAATTTTTTGGGAAATTTCGAATTTTCAGTTGAGATTCTAAATCAGCCACAGATTGTTCTCATACTTATGAGAAATTGTTTCAAGTTGATCTCCCACATCATTTATAATCTTTAAACTTCGAAAAATTCATTGTTCTCAAATAGATATCAACCATGATTCTCCAAATGTTCTACAACTTTTGAGAAATAAAAATATCTCAAATTTATATCCAACGTCATACACCAATTGCTCTCCAACCTTTGACAAATAGTTCTCAAACATGCACCCAATTCTCTCCTCCGTTTCTCTCCAATTACTCTATTGTTGGAAAAAACTTGATAGCAGAAAACACAAATCCATATAAAATATAAAACCTTGATTTTTTTCCAAAGAGGAAAAGGGAAGGTAGGTACCCCACTAAAGCACTAAGAGCAGGGGACGTTCTCATCGCACCAGTTATGCCAATGCAAACTAGTCGGTGCAGTTTGCTTAGCCTTGCTTTTCTTTGCGTGGCCTTCTGCCGCCAAACTAGGGAAGCATAGGTGACCATTGGCTTTACCACAGTATTAAATATCCAGTATACCATTTTTGAAGACATCCTCCATGTTTTGCCGTAGATTCGATTACAGGCGAAGAAAGCTCTTATTGCTTTGATTTGGATAGCATCCAAAAGAGCATTACACGTGAGGGTTCTATTCAGTGTGAACCCTAGGCATTTTGCCTCCATTGAGAATAGTATTTTAGTCCCACCCAGAGATGGTTCGGGAATGAAGGGTTTCACTCTCCGGGAAGAGGCACTAGGACAATTTTGTTAGAATTGAAAGACAGTCCTTTGGTATCCCACCACCTCTCTAAGATGAGAAGGGCTTGTTGCATGCGATCTGATATTGTTTCCTCGTGCATCCTGTGATTCAGATAACTAAGTCATCTGCATACCCTTGTGTATCAAATTCCCTGGTTTTAGTAACTGAAGGAAGTCACCTATGACCAGAAGAGGGGAGAGCACACCCCCTTGTGGACATCCTATTTTGGTCGCAAAATGATATTCTTTGATTCTAGAGCCTTTTCCAATTTTTCCGTGAGGCTATGAATAGCCGTAGGTGAACAGATTCCTACACAGAGGGAGTTTATTTAGATTGACTTTCCTGATATACTTATCTAAGATTTTCTCTATACCCAGGAGAAACAAGCTCAGGCTTATTGGTCGATACGACGAGGGCAGTTGCTCGGGCTTCCTTGGCTTTGGCATAAATACTACCTTAACCTCTGCCCACCTGTTTGGAATATGGCCGAGCAGTAGTGATGCCTTGCTGTAAAAAGCAAGGATAGACCCCATGCGGTCCTGGTGACTTGAACGGGCTGAAAGTAGACAAGGCACATTGCACCCGTTTTACAGTGGTGAGCTTTGTTGCTAGGCTTTTTTCTTTACCACTGAAATCTACCATTATAGGTGGTGATTGATAACCTACTATGCAGTCTGAAAAACGAGGTTTAAATAAGAGTTTACATATCTCTTCCAGTTGCCCAAGCCTTTTTTCTACCAAGCCACATCGCGTCGTGTACGTAACTTTCCTTTGGGGCAACTCTCATTGAAAGCTGTTTAAATGTCTGAGTGGAGCTCCTCAGCTTCCTTCTGAAGCTCCTGCATGGTGGTTATGGGTCGATGTAAGCTGTTTCTCGCTTCCTCAATAATAAAAGGGAAAAGTTCCCAGTTCGTTTTTCTGGGATTTCTAAAAGTTGCCATGTGTTCAGGAAAGTGACCAATGTCGAATACGATGTGTTTGTGGTCCGGCATTGACTCCTCCCTTGAAACATGCCAGTTAGTGACAGTGCTGGTTATATTATGGCTGCACAGAGTAAGATCTAAAACCTTCCCTCTAATGGCATTTACAAAGGTGGGTTCATTGCCCCGGTTGAATATGCTTTTATTGTTACTACTAATTCTAAACAAATTTCAGGGTGTTGTTGGTGTTCTTGCTTCCTCACATTTTGTGGTGGGAATTTGCGTCACAGCAGAGGATCCATGGCATACCACTCTGCTGACAGTATCTGATGAGGGCTTTTGCTTCAGTTGTTGCGGCCGTTTCCTCTTCACCCGGAAAGTATTCAGAGGCCTAAATTGCCACTAGATCGCCTCTTGGGGTTGGAACCAAATCAGCCGTCATGAACTGTAAAAGTGGAAGAAACATTAGTTTGTTGTTTAAAAGCATCGCCGCTCATGGTCGAGAACTGATGGCATAGTTTAACTTACCATCAGTACTGTTCAGGCTATATGCGGCACCTTGTAGAATCCAGGGCTTCTTCGCGCAATGCTACAATGGTCTCTTTTCCCAATGAGTTCCGCCAATTCAAACATCAAGGGGTTCAAATTATTCTTTCTATTTTTGCATAGTGTAAAACGTATAGATGATTACTGAATTTATTTTTACTACCAATTTGTCACGACACAAATGCTATCAAAGGACATTCGCCTACACCCAGATAAACAGACACACCCAGCATACATTCATACGCACCGACAGCTCCTTGACTTTGCCAAATAAATGATTGACTTTCACTACTGCTGTATTGACGAATATAAGACATCGTTTTAATTCATATATAAGTATGTATGTATAACATCATAGACCTATGTAGGTGTCGCAATAGGTAATATACAAAGTGCCATTCTGTGTGTCACACAATTTTCGTTTTAATATCCTTCATGCTACAGTGCTGTTAAATCCGTTACAAAGTCGACTCTCACTTACTAACTGCCTTAGACAATGTTCAACAACACCACTAAGGAATAAGGGGATCACGAGCCGGCATTGAATCCTTTGTTTGCTTGTCAGCATTAAGGCAAATTGTATTGCGTTGCGCTTAAGTGAAACTGTCGATTTTAGCGTTGACGTTGACTTTGATGGAGTCCATCATGTCGATGGGATACAGTGGGCGTGAGTTTTCCGAAAGTGTATTTAAAATGGAAATAAGTATGACGGAAATTTTTAGGATGCTACATCAAAACTTCTTAGTTAGGTGCCAATGGAATTTTTTTCCTGATGTTAATATTAACAAGTAAGGAAGGTTAAGTTCGGGTGTAACAGGGAGGGGCCATAGTTCTATAGGTGGACGCCATTTAGGGATATCGCCATAAAGGAGGAACAGGGTTGACTCTAGAATGCGTTTGTACAATATGGGTACAAACGAAAGGTGTTAATGAGTATTTTAAAATGGAGTGGGCCTTCGTTCTATAGGTGGACGCCGTTTCGAAATATCGCCATAAAGGTGGACCAGGGGTGACTCTAGAATGTGTTTGTAAGATATGGGTATCAAATTAAAGGTATTAATGAGGGGTTTAAAAGGGAGTGGTGGTAGTTGTATAGGTGGTCGCCTTTTCGAGATATCGCCATAAAGGTGGACCAGGGGTGATTCTAGAATGTGTTTGTACGATATTGGTATCAAATTAAAGGTATTAATGAGAGTTTTAAAAGAGAGTGGTGGTAGTTGTATATGTGAAGGCGTTTTCCAGATATCGACCAAAATGTGGACCAGGGTGACCCAGAACGTCATCTGTTGGATACCGCTAATTTATTTATATATGTAATACCTGCCAAAATTTCAAGGGTTTTTTATTTCGCCCTGCAGAACCTTTTCATTTTCTTCTACTTAATATGGTAGGTGTCACAACCATTATACAAAGTTTTTTCTAAAGTTATATTTCCCGTTAATAAACCAATCCAATTACCATGTTTCATCCCTTTTTTCGTATTTGGTATAGAATTATGGCATTTTTTTTTCATTTTTCGTAATTTTCGATATCGAAAAAGTGGGCGTGGTCATAGTCGGATTTCGTTCATTTTTTATACCAAGATAAAGTGAGTTCAGATAAGTACGTGAACTAAGTTCAGTAAAGATATGTCGATTTTTGCTCAAGTTATCGTGTTAACGGCCATGCGGAAGTACAGACGGATGACTGTGTATAAAAACTGGGCGTGGCTTTAACCGATTTCGCCCACTTTCACAGAAAACAGTTAGCGTCATAAAATCTATGCCCCTACCAAATTTCAAAAGGATTGGTAAATTTTTGTTCGACTTATGGCATTAAAAGTATCCTAGACAAATTAAATGAAAAAGGGCGGAGCCACGCCCATTTTGAAATTTTCTTTCATTTTAGTATTTTGTTTCACCATATCATTACTGCAATTGAATGTTGATATAATTTACTTATATACTGTAAAGATATTTAATTTTTTGTTAAAATTTTACTTTAACTTTTACTCTCCGATTTTGCTAATTTTTATTAAGCGTACATATAGTAATAGTGGCAACGTGCCTGCCAAATTTCATCATGATACCTTCAACGACTGCCAAATTACAGCTTGCAAAATTTTAAATTACCTTCTTTTAAAAGTGGGCGGTGCCACGCCCGTTGTCCAAAATTTTACTAATTTTCTATTCTGCATCATAAGTTCAACCCACCTACCAAGTTTCATCGCTTTATCTGCCTTTGGTAATGAATTATCGCACTTTTTCGGTTTTTCGAAATTTTCGATATCGAAAAAGTGGGAGTGGTTATAGTCCGATATCGTTCATTTTAAATAGCGATCTGAGATGAGTGCTCAGGAACCTACGTACCAAATTTCATCAAGATACCTCAAAATTTACTCAAGTTATCGTGTTAACGGACAGACGGACGGACATGGCTCAATCAAATTTTTTTTCGATCCTGATGATTTTGATATATGGATGTCTATATCTTTCTCGATTCCTTTATACCTGTACAACCAACTGTTATCCAATCAAACTTAATATACTCTGTGAGCTCTGCTCAACTGAGTATAAAAAGCGTGGTGTCTCGGATCATGACAACATCAGATGAAGCGGCTCTGGGAGTGCTCGAGAGAAAAGTTCTTCGAAAGATTTATGGAAATCTACTCGTTGGCGATGGCGAGTACCCAAGAATATTAAACGATGAGTTGTAAGAGCTTTATGCAGACATCAACATAGTTCAGCGAATTCAAATGCATCCGCTGCGCTGGCTAGGCCACTTTATGCGAATGAAAGATGACGCTCCGGCTAAGCATATGGAACAGAGGAAGAGGGCTGCCCCCACTGCGCTGGAAGCACCAGGTGGAAAAGGATTTAAACTCCCTTGGTGTTACCAATTGGCGCCAGTTGGCAGAGAGAAGAAGCGACTGGCGCGCCTTGTTGGACGGCCATAACTTTTTAAACGGTTAAGCGCCAATTAAGTAAGTAAGTAAGTGTCTCGGATCTTGAACTCGCTGAGAATTCTTTAACCAACGAGTGGTATGTACGTGCATGAGGTCCACGGGAATTGTATAGCTGTAAAATGAAAGGACTTCTGACGAAAGCGCCTAAGAGGCGGGTGGCGCTTTGACGATGATAAGGGAAAATCTTGCTGTGATACGGAGATACTTAGTTACCTCAGAACGGTCACTTCCCAAGAGGAGTATGCTACAATCATTACAATCTACAAGTTGAGACTGGGGAGTTTAAAATCGGATATTAGAAGAGAGAGACACCTGGGTGTAAGAGTTCGGCTTGCTGATATAAACAATAGACGGATTCTGCTCCATTGGGATAACTGATTGATGTGGATGAAAGCTAAAAAAGTGTCGGTGAGGCATTAGTAAGGTTGCAAATGTAGCCCATCCACATTACACAGTGCGTACGCCTATAAAAGCCCCACAAAAGCGAATGGCTTACTTAATTCCTGTGAAATTTAAGAGATCTTTGGGAGTTTCATGCAGCTGAAAGGCTCAATTTTACGTGAGCTTAATAAGAGCTGTGTTTTTTATTCTTCTATATACGTTTAGCTTAAACTTTATATGGACTGCTAAGCGACAAACTTTAAATACACCTCTGAAATTACTGCGCATAAAATTTGTCCTACTAAATTTCAATACGCGTTATACTCAGATGTAACTGAAATATGTGTCTCTGTTTCAACCTATACACTAATTCTATGTATTCTATGTGTGTCCACAATTCATCGCAACTGATTCAGCTATATGTTATACCCTATGGCCATCAGAGGGTTGTGTATCCGCTTTTCGGTACACCCTGTGCTGCAGCTGTAGTTATTTAACCACTGCCGCTATATGGGTCTCCTAAGCATTATCTAAGCGAGGATAGGCGTTTTTTCACGCGCAAACGAAACGTATACGCGTGTAAAAAAAAACACGGCTAAGGTTGAGTAAGTCGCTTCCAGTGCAAAATTATATGGAGCTCATATTTCTAGCCAGAAAAACAGGCATCGCAGCTTCAAAAAACGATTGTGAGAAGTGCGAAGTGGTGGAAGCTAATGTCTTGGTAATTATTGTAAAGGGAAATTATTGAAAACACTAAAATACGATTCACAGGGTATCTGGGTGCCATGCGCTTGTGGTTCTGACGTACCTGTCAACCCAAAATAAAACGAAGCTGATTCTGCTTACGACGAGGAACCCCAGTTTATACGCAGAGCTACAAATAAAATACTAATCGGGATGAAAATGGCAGATATAAAGGTCTCTTAAAGCTATTTTTATAAGAAACTTGCTCTACTTCACACATCTTGCTAAACCTGGTTTCCAGTTTTGATGAAGCCAGTTTGTATGGGATATCTGCGTTTTCTGTACCTGAGCATATTTCAAGTGACAATCAAGCCGCATTTAAGGCGATTTCGGTGTTCCAAACAAGGCAACACTACCCTTGGAGTGCGTGGTACAGATAAACTATCTAGGAACCCCCAAAATTGTACTGAGGGTAATCAGTGGGCGGATAGTGTGGCGAGAGGGTCAGCGACTTCATGACCCATTAGTCCTCAGCCTATTCTGTAAGTTGGCCTACAGGAAATTAGAAGGCATTTATTGCTAGACGAGAGAAGAAGAGAGAAGAGCACTGCCGCAACTTCCCAGCTTTAGGACAATCTGAGCCACTGTTAGAAGATTTTAGTATAAATCACTATAGGGCAATCATAGGCCTATAGAAAAATAACCTAAGAATACTAACAGCAATTCTTACAGGACATTGCAGACTTAACAGTCACATGCAGAATTCGGGCATACAATTGAATGACCAGGTGTCATGTCAGTTTTGAGATCGCTCAGCGGAGGTGGCGAATGCTATACAATCTCAAGACGTAGGGCTCTTAGGCTTCATCAGGAAGAGGTGCTGTGAATAATATTAGGGTACAATAGACCAATGGTCGCAGTGTAGTCCTCAAAAATTATCTATCTCTCTAAATCAGCGCTCGTCACCCTATAAGCGCTTTCGCGCAATTGTTTTTGTAAAACGCTTATGCAAGCTCGCCAAATATACAAGCGCACCACACATCACCCCGCGTGCCATTCTTTTCTCTCGCCTACAACCGATTGTATTCTGCTGTGCCCATTACGAACAAAACTGCTATAATTTCGTGTAAAATGACTTTTGAAGTAATATTTTTATACTCAGCTGAGCAGAGCTCACAGAATATATTAATTTTGTTCGCATAGCGGTACCCCATAACGGCATAAACTAATCGAGATAGATATAGACTTCTATATATCAAAATGATCTGGGCCAAAAAATAAATTCATTTAGCCATGTTCGTCCGTCCGTCCATCTGCCTGTAAACACGATAACTTGAATATATTTTGAGGTATCTTAATGAAATTTGGTATGTAAGTTCCTGGGCACTCATCCCAGATCGCTATTTAAAATGAACGAAATCGGACTATAACCACGCCCACTTTTTCGAAAGCGAAAAAAACCGAAAAAGTTCGTTAATTCATTACCAAAGACGGATAAAGCGATGAAACTTTGTAGGTGGGTTCACCTTATGACGCAGAATAGAAAATTGGTAAAAGTTTGGACAATGGGTGTGGCACCGCCCACTTCTAAAATAAGGTAATTTAAAAGTTTTGCCAGCTGTACTTTGGCAGCAGATTATGTTATGTTCGGTTACACCCGAACATAGCCTTCCTTACTTGTTGGGTATATTTTTGGTTCAGCCGTAAGGAAATATTTTTTATGAGTGCGTAAATACGCAGAACGTAAAATACTTCGTCCCTCTGTTGGCAAATAATGTGACGTACATGCGCAGACCGTATCTTTTGAATTTTGAAGTAATAAAATAAACTTAGAATATTTCTAAAAATTAAAACATATATCTAAATTTTTTACAGTGTACCTTTTACTAGTTCCGTCGCCATTTTTCTTATTTTTATACTCAGTTGAGCAGAGCACGGTTGCGGCCCCCGTGGTGTGATGGTCCGTGCTCCGCCTATCACACCGTATGCCCTGGGTTCAACTCCCGGGCAAAGCAACATCAAAATTTTAGAAATAAGATTTTTCAATTAGAAGAAAATTTTTCTAAGCGGGGTCGCCCCTCGGCAGTGTCTGGCAAGCGCTCCGATTGTATTTCTGCCATGAAAAGCTCTCAGTGAAAACTCATCTGCCTTGCAGATGCCGTTCGGAGTCGGCATAAAACATGTAGGTCCCGTCCGGCCAATTTGTAGGGAAAAATCAAGATGAGCACGACGCAAATTGGAAGAGAAGCTCGGCCTTAGATCTCTTCGGTGGTTATCGCGCCTTACATTTATTTTGAGCAGAGCTCACAGAGTATATTAAGTTTGATTGGATATCGGTTGGTTGTATAGGTATAAAGGAATCGAGATAGATATAGACTTCTGTTAAGATAATGAAGAGTTTTCCAGGATCACCCAAAATAAAAACGTAGAACAGACCAAGTAATAACGACAAAGGTTTATGCTATGTGATAAATTATTTAATTCAAGTAAAAGTAATTAAAAGATGGAGTATTGCTTACAATTTATGAAATATACAGACGTACCAAAAGGAACGTGTTCACCTTAGCGAGATCTTTCAGAGAGAGAGAGATAACAAAAACGGAAGAAGAATTACAATCCGCCATATTTTTAATTATAACATACAGAAAACGAAATGTAGTTGCCACATTGTAAGATACAATTTAATTGCTAAAAGTGATAACCGCAACACTCCCTCTCGCTTTTACAATTAAACGTATATTAGGATAGAACAAACTTATTGACAAGATGAAGAAACTTTTCTTTGCTTAGTGGCTTGGTGAATATATCGGCTAGTTGTTCCTTTGTTTCCATATACTGAACATCGATGTCGCCCTGAGCTTGCATGTCGCATGTATAAAATATTGAATGTCAATGTGTTTTGTTCGCCTTACCGACGAGGGACTTTTAACCAAATTATAGCACGTTGATTGTCTGAATACAATATTTTAGGTGATTTCTGTTCATGCCCACACTCATACATAAGCTCCCTAAGCCACTTCGACGCTTTTGCTGCTGCACATAACAAAACGAACTCGGCCTCGGTAGTTGACGTAGCAGTGATTGTTTGTTGTGAGCTCCATGCAATTGGACCACCATTTAAGAAAGCAGCCCATCCAGAAATAGATCGCCTTGTGTCTAAGTCACCCCCCACCACCCCAACCCCCCAATCAGCGTCAGAATACATCGTCAACTGCAAATGCTCACAATACAAATTAAAACATATGCCATGGTCTACTGTACCTTTCAAATATTTTAAAATTCTTTTTACGCCTTGCCAATGCGTTTCGAAGGCCTCTTGAGATATCTGCTAACACACCCATGCTATAAGCAATGTCTGTCTGGTACACACCATTAAGTACATTAGTGACCCAATGGCTTCACGGTATGGTATTTTAGGGTTCTATTCAGTTGCAATGAAAAATATTTTTCAACTTCATGTGGTGTTGACACAGGACAACATTACATATGATTAAAACGTTCCAGTACCTTTTCTGCATACACCTTTTGATACAACTTCAACATGTGATTGTGTTTATTCACTCAATTTGAAAGCCAACAAAAATTCTGCCTCGTTGTATGTTATCTCGAACTCAAGATGTAGGTTATGTAACAACTTCTCCATTATTTCTTTATCGCTGCACATATTAGCCCGTCGTCAAACGTAGAGTAATAGGAACATGATGTCCTTTTCGGTTTGGTAGATGAATACACATGGATCAACCCGTGACTGATTAAACCCAAACTTCATTAAAAACTTTGCAATGCACTTGTTCCATTGCCTTGAAGCTTGCTTGAGGCCATACAAGCTCTTTTTAATAAGCAAACTCGATCATCTGTGAGAAAACCATACGGTTGTTCCATGTATATGACTTCGTCTAAATTCCCATGTAGAAAAGCAGTTTTAACGTCGAATTGAACCATATCCAAACCACGAGCTGCTGCAATGGCTATAACCATTCTTACTGATTCATGTCTGACAAACGGGAGCAAACACCTCTTCATAGTCGACGCCATATTTTTGAGAGCATCCTCTTACCACTAATCGGGCTTTAAACTTGTCTATCCATTGCTTTTAAACTTTTTCTTAAAAACCCAACGATTTGTGATAACGTGCATATCACTCGTACGTGGTACCAAAATCCATGTATTATTTGCTCTCAAAGATTGAATTTCACTTTGGATCGCTTCAGTCCATTTGTCGCAGTCTTCACTTGACAAAGCCTCTTCTAATGATGAAGGTTCTATAGATGCTATGCATAATTCAGCAACCACTGTGTTGCTTTTAGTGTGTTGCTTTTTAGTCTTTGTTACACTTCTCGTATTATATGGACTTCTCATTAATGTTTGTTGCTTTTCGTTTTCTAGCGAGTTTCTTCGTTCAGGTGATGTGGATGATACTGTGGGTTTTGTGCCAACTCCCTCTGACACTGTACTATCATCCATTTTCTTTTCACATACCTCGTTGATTGTTGTAGGTATTTCATTAAATAACATCGCGCCGGATTAGGACCCTTCTGGTCTCAGGATCATATATTCTATATGCTTTGCTCTCTTCATTGTAGCCAACTAAAATACCCTTAAAAGCATTTCTCTCCCATTTTGTACGCTGTTCTTTCGGTATGTGAACATACACGTCACCACCAAAAACCCGAAGATATGTCACTGACGGTTTCTCACCAAACCACAATTCATATGGGGTACGCCAACCAATAACGCTCGAAGCTGTTCTATTTTTTAAATAAACTGCTGTATGTGTAGCATCAGCCCATAAATGCAAAGGCAGCTGCCTACTGTGAAGCATTGATTTTGCACTTTCAACTATGGTTCTGTTTTGCCTTTCAATAAAACCATTTTGTTCGGGCGCTCTTGGCGTAGTAACTTCGTGTTTTATGCTGTTTTTCAGGAGCCATTGATTAATGTGTTCATTACAAAACTCTAAACCACCATCTGAACGTATCCGCTGTACATAATGTCCGTCTGCTCGAACGTCTACCAAGAACTGCGAAAGTTTTTTTAAAACATCTGTTTTATTTTTCAAAAAATAAACAAAACAATAACACGAGTAGTCATCTTTCAAAAGAAGAAAATAATTGGACCCACCAGCCGATGGAATACTCATTTTTCCACATAGGTCCATGTGAAAAACTTGTCCGGGTACTTGGCCACGTTTCGCACCGCTTTTTGGAAAAGGTTGTCTGTGCTGTTTTCCGTATGCGGAGCCTTCACAAAATACATTGGTTGTTTGTATATCGGTTAGATTCAGCCCATCTACCACCCTCCCCTCACACATTTTTTGAAGTGTATTAAAGTTCATGTGAAATCTCTCATGCCATAACATTGCAGGGTCAGATGTTAGAACATTTGTAGCTGGTGCCACCTCTGGTTTCAAGTCCATACGATACAAGCCGCTCTTAATTTGACCTTTGCTAATTACATTTTTTTCATTCATAAAGTAAACGTGTTTACCACCAGATTCGAATACTACACTTGCACCACCTCTGGTTGCTTTAGATATTGAAATGAAATTTTTGTCTAAATATGGAACTAGTAAAGTGTCCTTGATTATGTGGAAGCAGTTCATGTAGCCACGTACCTCGATATCGCCTTTACCTTCAACTTTAAGACGCCTGCCGTCGCCAACTTTTACATATACGTTGCTCACTTTGTTATTAAAAGTCGTTAAGAGTTCTTTCTGAAATGACATGTGATCTGCTGCACCAGAATCTGCATAGAAAACATTGCCAACTTTATTTGCATTTTTTGATGCGTTCAAAATAAATAAATATGAGCTTTGACGATCAGCTGTTTCTTTTGTTTGCCCTTTCCTGTCATTTGCTTTACTTTCAAGTAATAGATTTTGAGACTAATTTTTCTTCTCTATTACGTTTTGTTGATGTTTTTGATGTTTTCGACATTCGCGAGCCCAATGGCCAGGCTTATGACAATAGTTGCAATTGCCTTTTCGCTTTGCATTATTGTTGTTCTTACATTTGTTTGCTGAATAGTTGTTGTTGTTGCCTCTAAATTTACTTGCTGAGTAGACCGAATTGCTCACATTGTTGGTGTCTACATTTGATCGGGAATTCATGAGACTTTCTTCGTTTACTAGATGCTCTGTTAACCGCTCAATATTTTGGCTTTCACGTGGAACTGCATACCAGGCTGTGCGTACATGATCAAATCTAGCTGGCAAACTGCTTAAGATTTTTGAAATTACCATAGGCTCCTTCTGCTCTAACTCCATATCTTTAAGTCGTTGTGCTACGGATGTAATATCTGCGACGTAATCGACAATTGGCTGCTCATCGCTCATTTTAGCACTCATGAATTTTTCTAAGAGAATCTGCGCTGATTGTTCGCTTTTTTCGGCATGGACAGCTTTTAATTTAGACCACATTTCGGCTGCTGTAGAGCATTCTGTAAGATACTTTAATTGTTCAAGCTCGACACCTCTCATGATGAAGGCTTGCGCTTCTGCATCTTTTCGTCCCATTTTGTGGCATTTGAGTCCGTTCGCTTTTCCGCTCCCAGGATATATTTCTTTAGCTTATTTTCAGCCATGTATATTTCCATTTGTGTACGCCATAGTTGGTAGTTCTGCCCATTAAAACGATGTATGTGATACACCTTCGATTCACTCATCTTTGTCTCAGTAATGTCTTCACCCTCGGATTGAATAGACCTATCACCGTCGATTAAACTCTCTGTAAGCTCCGTTACAATTGCAGAATCTATATGGGAAGATGGTTCTTTACTTTCCATATGAAAATGTTATGCGTTTTGTGCAGTTAGGATCCTGGGCCCATAACCTGTTAAGATAATGAAGAGTTTTCCAGGATCACCCAAAATAAAAACGTAGAACAGACCAAGTAATAACGACAAAGGTTTATGCTATGCGATAAATGATTTAATTCAAGTTATTAATAGATGAGTATTGATTACAATTTATGAAATATATAAGACGTATCAAAAGGAACGTGTTCCTCTTAGCGAGATCTTTTAGAGAGAGAGATAACAAAACCGGAAGAAGAATAACAGAATCCGCCATATTTTTATACTCACTTGAGCAGAGCTCACAGAGTATATTAAGTTTGATTGGATAACGGTTGGTTGTACATATATAAAGGAATCGAGATAGATATAGACTTCCATATATCAAAATAATCAGGATCGAAAAAAATTTGATTGAGCCATGTCCGTCCGTCCGTCCGTTAACACGATAACTTGAGTAAATTTTGAGGTATCTTGATGAAATTTGGTATGTAGGTTCCTGAGCACTCATCTCAGATCGCTATTTAAAATGAACGATATCGGACTATAACCACGCCCACTTTTCGATATCGAAAATTTCGAAAAACCGAAAAATTGCGATAATTCATTACAAAAGAGAGATAAAGCGACGAAACTTGGTAGATGAGTTGAACTTATGACGCAGAATAGAAAATTAGTAAAATTTTGGACAATGGGCGTGGCGCCGCCCACTTTTAAAAGAAGGTAATTTTAAAATTTGCAAGCTGTAATTTGGCAGTCGTTGAAGATATCATGATGAAATTTGGCAGGAACGTTACTCCTATTACTATATGTACGCTTAATAAAAATTAGCAAAATCGGAGAAGGACCATGCCCACTTTTAAAAAAAAATTTTTTTTCAAGTAAAATTTTAACAAAAAATTTAATATCTTTACAGTATATAAGTAAATTATGTCAACATTCAACTCCAGTAATGATAAGTAAATTATGTCAACATTCAACTCCAGTAATGATATAGTGCAACAAAATACAAAAATAATAGAAAATTTCAAAATGGGCGTGGCTCCGCCCTTTTTCATTTAATTTGTCTAGGATACTTTTAAACGCCATAAGTCGAACAAAAATTAACCAATCCTTTTGAAATTTGACAGGGGCATAGATTTTATGACGCTAACTGTTTTCTGTGAAAATAGGCGAAATCGGTTGAAGCCACGCCCAGTTTTTATACACAGTCTTCCGTTTGTTCTTCGCATGGCCGTTAACAAGATAACTTGAGCAAAAATCGACATATCTTTAATGAACTTAGTTCACGTGCTTACTTGAACTCACTTGGTATGAACTCATCTTGGTATGAAAAATGAACGAAATCCGACTATGACCACGCCCACTTTTTCGATATCGAAAATTACGAAAAATGAAAAAAATGCCATAATTCTATACCAAATACGAAAAAAGGGATGAAACATGGTAAGGTAATTGGATTGTTTTATTGAAGCGAAATATAACTTTAGAAAAAACTTTATAAAATGGTTGTGACACCTACCATATTAAGTAGAAGAAAATGAAAAAGTTCTGCAGGGCGAAATAAAAAACCCTTAAAATCTTGGCAGGTATTACATATATAAATAAATTAGCGGAATCCAACAGATGATGTTCTGGGTCACCCTGGTCCACATTTTGGTCGATATCTGGAAAACGCCTTCACATATACAACTACCACCACTTCCTTTTAAAACTCTCATTAATACGTTTAATTTGATACCCATATCGTACAAACTCATTCTAGAGTCACCCCTGGTCCACCTTTATGGCGATATCTCGAAAAGGCGTCCACCTATAAAACAAAGGTCCACTCCCTTTTAAAATACTTATTAACTCCTTTCGTTTGATACCCATATTGCACAAACGAATTCTAGAGTCACACCTGGCCCACCTATATGGCGATATCTCGAAACGGCGTCCACCTATGGAACTAAGGATTACTCCCTTTTAAAATACTCATTAACACCTTTCTTTTGATACCCATATTGTACAAACAAATTCTAGAGTCACCTCTGGTTCACCTTTATGGCGGTATCTCGAAACGGCGTCCACATATGGATCTAAGGATTACTCCCTTTTAAAATACTCATTAACACCTTTCTTTTGATACCCATATTGTACAAACAAATTCTAGAGTCACCCCTGGTCCACCTTTATGGCGATATTTCGAAAATTCTACCACCTATACAACAACCACCACTCCCTTTTAAAACCCTCATTAATACCTTTAATTTGATACCCATATCGTACAAACACATTCTAGAGTCACCCCTGGTCCACCTTTATGGCGATATTTCGAAAATTCGACCACCTATACAACAACCACCACTCCCTTTTAAAACCCTCATTAATACCTTTAATTTGATACCCATATCGTACAAACACATTCTAGAGTCACCCCTGGTCCACCTTTATGGCGATATCTCGAAAAGGCGTCCACCTATAAAACTAAGGTCCACTCCCTTTTAAAATACTTATTAACTCCTTTCGTTTGATACCCATATTGCACAAACGAATTCTAGAGTCACACCTGGCCCACCTATATGGCGATATCTCGAAACGGCGTCCACCTATGGAACTAAGGATTACTCCCTTTTAAAATACTCATTAACACCTTTTTTTTGATACCCATATTGTACAAACAAATTCTAGAGTCACCCCTGGTCCACCTTTATGGCGATATTTCGAAAATGCGACCACCTATACAACAACCACCACTCCCTTTTAAAACCCTCATTAATACCTTTAATTTGATACCCATATCGTACAAACACATTCTAGAGTCACCCCTGGTCCACCTTTATGGCGATATTTAGAAACGGCGTCCACCTATAGAGCTAAGGCCCACCCCCTTTTAAAATACTCTTTAACACCTTTCATTTGATACCCATATCGTACAAACATATTCTAAAGTCACCCCTGGTCAACCTTTATGGCGATATCTCGAAAAGGCGAACACCTATAGAACGAAGGCCCACTCCCTTTTAAAAATACTCACTAACACCTTTCATTTGATACCCATATCGTACTAACAAAGTCTAGAGTCACCCCTGGTCCACCTTTATTGCGATACCTTGAAAAGGCGTCCACCTATAGAACTAAGGCCTACTCCCTTTTAAAATACTCATCAACTCCTTTCGTTTGATACCCATATTGCACAAACGAATTCTAGATTCACCCCTGGCCCACCTTTATGGCGATATCTCGAAACGGCCTCCACCTATGGAACTAAGTATTACTCCCTTTTAAAATACTCATTAACACCTTTCATTTGATACTCATATCGTACAAACGCATTCTAGAGTCACCCCTGGTCCACCTTTATGGCTATATCCCTAAATGGCGTCCACCTATAGAACTATGGCCCACTCCCTCATAAAATACTCTTTAATGCCTTTCATTTGATATACATGTCATACAAACACATTCCAGGGTTTCCCTCGGTTCATTTTCCTACATGATTATTTTCCCTTATGTTGTCACCATAGCTCTCAACTGAGTATGTAATGTTCGGTTACACCCGAACTTAACCTTCCTTACTTGTTAATTATAACATACAGAAAACGAAATGTAGTTGCCACATTGTAAGATACAATTTAATTGCTAAAAGTGATAACCTCAACAACTTCCATATATCAAAATCATCAGGATCGAAAAAAAATTTGATTGAGCCATGTCCGTCCGTCCGTCCGTCCGTCCGTCCGACATTTAACACGATAACTTGGGTAAATTTTCACGTATCCTGATGAAATTTGGTATGTAGGTTCCTGAGCACTCATCTCAGATCGCTATTTAAAATGAACAATATCGAACTATAAGCACGCCCACTTTTTCGATATCGAAAATTTCGAAAAACAGAAAAAGTGCGATAATTCATTACCAAAGACAGATAAAGCGATGAAACTTGGTAGGTGAGTTGAACTTATGACGCAGAATAGAAAATTTGTAAAATTTTGGACAACGGGCATGGCACCGTCCACTTTTAAAAGAAGGTAATTTAAAAATTTTGCAAGCTGTAATTTGGCAGTCGTTGAAGGTATCATGATGAAATTTGGCAGGAACGTTACTCCTATTACTATATGTACGCTTAATAAAAATTAGCAAAATCGGAGAGTAAAAGTTAAAGTAAAATTTTAACAAAAAATTTAATATCTTTACAGTATATAAGTAAATTATATCAACATTCAATTGCAGTAATGATATGGTGAAACAAAATACAAAAATGAAAGAAAATTTCAAAATGGGCGTGGCTCCGCCCCTTTTCATTTAATTTGTCTAGGATACTTTTAATGCCATAAGTCGAACAAAAATTTACCAATCCTTTTGAAATTTGGTAGGGGCATAGATTTTATGACGCTAACTGTTTTCTGTGAAAATAGGCGAAATCGGTTGAAGCCACGCCCAGTTTTTATACACAGTCTTCCGTTTGTTCTTCGCATGGCCGTTAACAAGATAACTTGAGCAAAAATCGACATATCTTTACTGAACTTAGTTCACGTGCTTACTTGAACTCACTTGGTATGAACTCATCTTGGTATGAAAAATGAACGAAATCCGACTATGACCACGCCCACTTTTTCGATATCGAAAATTACGAAAAATGAAAAAAATGCCATAATTCTATATCAAATACGAAAAAGGGATGAAACATGGTAATTGGATTGGTTTATTAACGCGAAATATAACTTTAGATAAAACTTTGTAAAATGGTTGTGACACCTACCATATTAAGTATAATAAAATGAAAAGGTTCTGCGGGGCGAATTAAAAACCCTTGAAATCTTGGCAGGTATTACATATATAAATAAATTAGCGGTATCCAACAGATGACGTTCTGGGTCACCCTGGTCCACATTTTGGTCGATATCTGGAAAACGCCTTCACATATACAACTGCCACCACTCCCTTTTAAAACTCTCATTAGTACCTTAAATTTGATACCAATATCGTACAAACACATTCTAAAATCACCCCTGGTCCATCTTTATGGCGATATCCCTAAATGGCGTCCACCTATAGAACTATGGCCCACTTCCTCTTAAAATACTCTTTAATACCTTCCATTTGATTCACATGTCATACAAACACATTCCAGGGTTCTAGGTTCATTTTCCTACATGGTGATTTTCCCTTATCTTGTCTCCAAAGCTCTCAGCTGAGTATGTAATGTTCGGTTACACCCGAACTTAACCTTCCTTACTACAACAAGTAGGTGTGGTCACGCTTCCATAAGAAGTAGCTGGCGATCGCTGATCTAAATGGTGTTTTGACGGACCATAGCCCAATGGTAGTCTCTGTAGTGCAACTTAATAATGTGGCTGCAGTTGCATTGAAAATGACTCATGCTTTATTGTTAATATTCCTAGAACTAGCCAAGTTGATTATATCGCTGCAAAGCTGTAGATCACATTATTTCGTTCGATTTTAATCACAAATTAAATGACAAGTTACCACTGTGCAACTTCTTTCAAAATGCTCTACAGCCTTGTAAGGCAATAGCGTATGAAAGACATCTAATTATTCCACAATTCATTAATTTACTACTAAGACTATTCGCATGTATTATGTATGTCACTACAAAATACAACCAACGCAGTAGCACAGAAGTTGGTTGTTTGAAAACATGTAGACACTCGCCTTCCTTTGACTTTTTGAGACCCTTGATGACGCTGCCAAATTTTGGCCTTTAAACACACCCTGGCTTAAGTATTTAATGCAATTAAATTGTAAATTAAGTATGCTAAATTTAAACATCAATCGATATTGCTAAGCATTAGAAAAAAATGTGCTGGTAGATAAGTAAATGTCTATGTATGCATACTTAAAAGGGCCTTACAATAACCACGACCAGATACGTACAAGTATATGTATGTACATAAGTACTTGCAAGTGTATTTAAAGGACTCTAAGCGTATTAAAATCGTTCATTGCCGGAAATGAAATTAAAACAGCGCCAGACAGGGCGATATTTAAAAAGGCAATTTACTTTTGATGTGGGTTCGACATTAGGATCAGGACGAAATGATATAATGAAACATTTGTTTTTGATTTCTAAGAAGTGATATAAAAATAGAGTGGCGCCAAATTAATATCGCTATTGAGAAATAATCATCTGTATTTAATTAGCGAGACATGCTCATATTGCTTTATACAATTGTTTTTATACCCAGCTATACTTGTACACAGGGTATTATAACTTTGATTGGATAACGGTTGGTTGTACAGGTATAAAGGAATCGAGATAGATATAGACTTCCATATATCAAAATCATCAGTATCGAAAAAAAATTTGATTGAGCCATGTCCGTCCGTCCGTCCGTCTGTCCATCAACACGATAACTTGAGTAAATATTGAGATAGCTTCACCAAATTTTGTACACGAGCTTATTGGACCTAGAATAGACTGGTATTGAAAATGAGCGTAATCGGATGATAACCACGCCCACTTTTTATATATAACATTTTGGAAAATACAACCTTGATTTGGTAAATAATACACCTAGTATATTGAAATTTGACGTGTGGACTGATATTGAGACCCTTGATAAAAATTAAAAAAACATTTTTTTATGTTGGCCTGGCACCGCCCACTTGTAATAAAATCAATTTTACAAATATTATTAATCATAAATCAAAAACCGTTAAACCTATCATAACAAAATTCGGCAGAGAGGTTGCTTTTACTATAAGGAATACTTTGAAGAAAAATAAAGAAATCGGTTAACGACCACGGCCACTTTTATACAAAAGATTTTTAAAAGGGTTGTGGACGAATAAAATAAGCTATATCTTTGCAAAAAAGAGCTTTATATTAATGGTATTTAATTTCCCAAGTGGATTTATAACAATAAATAGGAAAAACTTCAAATTTTAAAAACTGGCGGTAACACCGCCCCTTTTATGACTAAGCAATTTTCTACGTTTCGGGAGCCATAACTCGAAGAGAAATTAGTTCAGAATAGAACCATATGTATACCTATGTATTATTGCGCAGCCTTGTAACACTACTAAGCACACAAAACAAACAACAACAGCATTTCAAGTGTACATCTGAGTATGTAATGTTCGGTTTCACCCGAACTTAGACTTCCTTAATTGTTGTTATTGATATTAGAGAAAAATTGCAGTTTACAAACTAGGACATGTTTCTGAATATCACTTCCTCATCAGCTAGCTTCTCGGGAGCTGAGTATTGAACTCGAATCTCTAATATTCAAACTTCATACTGGTGTAAAGGCCAGCCATATGAATGCCCCGCTGCTCGCTTTGCAATTGATGTCTAAGTTTTTGGTTTTTGTTGCTATTCCTTTTATTCACCATTTAGATACATACTAATTCTGTATGTTAGTTAATCCTAATTGTGTGGAATATTTTAGGCGCACTTTGAAAGCTTAGTAACATTTTTTTTTGAATTTTTACAGTATTTGCTTTAATTAGAAGTACTTCCGCGGTTACTGCTAATCAATATTATAATCAATATTTAATTAGCGAGATCGTCGTTTTTAAACTTTGCAATTTTTCTCTAATGTCAATAACAAAAACAATTGTATAAAGAAATATGACCATGTTTCGCTAATTAAATTCAGATAATAATATTGATATAATAGTAACAGCATAAATAAAAGAGAATTAAGCTAATGGTGTTCGCGAACTCCAGCAAACGAATATTTAACAAATCCATCTTATATATAATAATCAATTGAAAAGTGAGCGGACCACGGAAACCCGATCCCACAATCGATGATGATGGAATTAATGCATTAGCTTCTTTACATAATTTGGTCGGACGAGTGTATGCCCGGCGGCTGGAATCTAATTGTCCTTTGTCCAGTGCACAAAAAAGGGGATTCCGCAAACTGCGCCAACTATCGTGGAATATATACAATATCTAACATCGCATATGAGGTTGCGTCAAGCAAATTGAGCGAAATATTGAATCCCACCGTGACTCGGATGATTGGACCTTACCAGTACGGTTTCGGACCTGGTAAATCTGCCATCGACCACATTTTCACAATGCACAAAAATTATTGAAAAAATCGGCGAAAACATAACACAGGCATGCAAGTTTTTTTTGTTTCGGATCAGGAAATCATTTCTGAAGCACAAAAAAATGTCCTATTATTAAAATATAAACTCAAAAATGCTAAAACAGCGTTTTCGCACATTTAGGTTAGGATATCCCAAAAACCTGACGTGCTGGACCAAATCTGAGGAAGGATTCGTACTCAAATTGGTTTTTCCACAAAACTTATACGGCTGTACAAAATGACGTTGAGCAACACTTGCAGCTTAGTCAGAATTGCGAAGGACCTCTTCGAGCGTTCTAAACTAAATGAGGTTTCAGACTGGGTGATTCCTATTCTGCGATTTCTTTAATTTGATACTGGAAAATTCACCCACTCTGGAATAATATTCTAAAAAAGCATGGAATTACTGATGTATTTTGATAACATTTTTCTGCTTACTCCAAACTGGAAAAAGAAGCGGTAAAGATGGGTTTGATTGTGAATGAGGACAAAATTAAGTACCACTTGTGATCGAGCAAAGGGTTAGCCTTGGCAACCACACTACTGTTGGCAGCCATAATTTCGAAATAGTAAAGATTTCGTTTATTTGGGAACCAACAAGAACACAATAAACAACATCAGCTTTGAAATCTAGCGAAAAATTTGTCTTACCAATAAATGCTACTTTGGACTACGTAGCCAATTGAAAAGTAAAGTCGTCTTTGGGCAAACGAAAATGCTCTACAAGTCACATATCGTACATGTCTGGCTTTATGGTGCAAAAGCATGAACCATGGCAACATCAGGCGAAGCGGCTCTGGGTCAGCTTGAGAGACAAGTACTTCGAAAATGATTTATTGATGAGCTTTACGAGCTTTGCGCAGAAATCAACAAAATCCAACGAATTAAAACGCAGCGGCTACGGTGGCTAGGCCAACTGGCCGCTGGAAGGGCTAGGTGGCGCAAGTTAGCAGAGTGAAGAAGCGACTGGCACGCCTTTGTGAACGGCCATAACTATTTGAATGACTAATCGTCAATTAAGTAACTAAATAAGATAAGTGTTTCCCAAGCACGCTCTCAAGCACCAGCTGAAGCTACTCGCACTCACGACTTTTTTCTCTGCTTTTTCTTCTTATAAACGCGTCAGCTTAGATTTTCGACCCGCGTTAACGTTCACACTCACAAATATTCTGTTGCCTTCGCTTTCAACGAAGCCCAATAGGCAGCATCCTTTCTTTCTGTTGCAATGCCGCATTCTTCATCGTGCTAGTTGTGTTTTCGTGGTCGCCGGTAACACATTTTTTTATGGGCGGCGGTATGAAGTGTTTTAGAGATATGCTCCCACGGCTCCTGCAGTCCCTCATATTGTCTTGCGCTCTCACGTGTAGATGTGTTTGTCGATTTGCGAAATCAATGGCAGTGTGTTGTGATTGCAGCCTTTCGACGTTTAGCTTTCCCTGTCTAGCTTTCCTTGCGAGGTTTGTAATGGAAATTTCTTCGACATACACTTGAATAAACTTGATTATACAGCTACTTAGAAAAGTTGGAATTTACATTATGCGGGCTAACTTCTCATATACTTAATAAGAAATGGGTGTATCTAATGAGTCGTTAAAGACGCGTCACATGATAAAACGATTTTTTAAACAGTCTACACTTGCGAATGATCCTTTTCATATATTGTTTCAAAGTAAAAATAAACCTTATTCAAGGATTATACCAACAAATCTCTACCACAAGTTCTTCAATAATTTGTGCCCTCAATAATCTACTCCCAGCAGTATTTCTTTTTCTATAGAACTCAAATCCGAGAATTCAATTTATAACCACACAGCTCATACATGAGTATATACGTATGTATGTATATAAAATCTCCACTTCTCCATAAGGATTTGCCATACAATTCCATAACTCATTGTTCAGAAGGAGATGGAGGAGATTTTTATTACGAACAAGCCATCTTAATTAATGACTCTTCATAAATGCACTACACTTTTATAGCCATCAGACACGCATATCAAGGGACACATTGTTGACCAACAGCTGCCAATTGTTTGAAAACAAATTATATGAAATTCATGCGATGCTCAGAAAGGTGAAATAACAGAGAACTACAAGGATGCGGATAAAATGATAAGAACTAAACAAAATAAAACAAGACAAAAACTGTGTAAACTCGACATGTGCAATGTAAAATCGGCTTAGTGCACCTACGGTTGTGTGAACTATCCGATACATTGTTGCTAAGATAACGCACAAAAACATGCAAAAAATGATAATAATAATAACAAGTAAGGAAGGCTAAGTTCGGGTGTAACCGAACATTATATACTCAGCAGCCAAATTACAGCTTGCAAAACTTTTAAATTGCCTTCTTTTAATAGTGGGCGGTGCCACGCCCATTTTCCAAAATTTGCTAATTTTCTATTATGCGTCATAAGGTCACCCCACTTACCAAGTTTCATAGCTTTATCGGTCTTTGGTAATAAATCATCGGACTTTTCGTGTTTTCGATATCGAAAAATTGGGCATAGCTATAGTCCTATTTCGTTCATTTTAAATAAGCGATCTGAGATGAGTGCCCAGGAACTTACATACCGAATTTCATTAAGATACTCAAAATTTACTCAAGTTATCGTGTTTACGGACAGACGGACGGAAGAACGGACGGATGGACATGGCTAAATGAATTTCTTTCGTTGCCCAGATCATTTTGATATATAGAAGTCTATATCTATCTCGATTAGTTTATGTCGTTACGGGGTACCGTTATGCGAACAAAATTAATATAATCTGTGAGCTCTGCCCAGATGAGTATAAAAACAGCATAGCATGTAAGTAAGCACACATTTTTTATACAGGGTGATCTGTAATCATGACTCTTTTTAAAAGCGATCTTTTTGAACTCATCGCAATCAGCTGATTTTGACATTTTTCCATGTTTGATGAAATAGAGTTTCGCAAGCTTCTTTCCTTTGCTTGGGGTGCTGAAATAAGCTGGACAATTTGAGTACACTTAAATGAGAGTTAAAACGGTGATCACACTATTGCACCTCACTCGTACACTTATACCATTTTGACGAGGTTAAAATACTCTGAGTGGGCACCTATGAAACTATTTGGGGATTGCTTAAGTATTATTTAGGAACTACTATTTTGAACTATTTTCAGAACTTTTCAGGACTATTTCCAGATAATTTCAGATAGCTTTCGGAATTACTTCGGTAGTTTCTCTCACGATCATTCGGGGGTCATATCGTATCTATTTCGGAGTATTTTCAGAAAGCCTTAGTTTTGATTTGGGATATATTTTCAGATCATATTGGGATTATTTTCGAAATCATTTCGACTGATGTGAACATTTCGTAATAGTTTCGAAATCAAATAAATGCTATTTGGGGCTATTTTCATATTATTAAGTAATTTTGGGAAGTTTCAGGACAATTTCTGAGCTTTTTCGAGATCGTTTCCGAACTATTTTCAAAGTATTTCGGATAGCTTTCCGAATTTCTTTTGGAGCTTTCTCTTATGATCTTGTAGGGGTAATATTGGATCCATTTTGAGTTATTTTCCGCAACTGTTTATGGAGCATCATGGGATTGTTTGGGATCACTTTAAGACTATTTCTGGATAATTTCGTGATAGTTTCGGAACCATTTCTGAAGTTATTTGGATACAGTTTCGTGCACATTTGGGGATAGTTTTCGGAATAAATTAGATGCTATTTGGGATTAGTTCTGTAATATTGTTGAACTATTCGGGACCATTTTGGAATTTTTTCGCAATAAGTTAAGAAAGGTTTTGCGAAAAATTTGTTTCTTGATTGTTTTTGAAATCAGATAGGGACTATTTAGGCTGCAAACCTTGGTCTTTGGCGAGTGAGTCAAATCGAGGTACAAGCGATAACAGGTAGTAAATTGGGATAAAAAACAGTCGAAGTTATGTCGAGGATGGGAGGTAGGGTATAAGACTGCCAGCCAATCGCATCTTCAGAAAAGGTACTTTTTATTGGAGGATGTGGCCAAGCAACGGTGTCACAATAACCACAGTCCTGCAAGCAAGTTGATGGATAACATGGACAATTCGTGGTGCATCCCACAGCCCTTCTTTCTGCGAAAAACTTAAAATGTTGAAATGTTAAAATTTCCTAAAAAAACCCCTTTGAACCACCCTGTATTCACACACATCAAAATAGTAGCGTGCATACGAGCATAAAGTTATTCGTAACATTCAATTGAGGAATAATATTTTTTGTCTTTCTTTTTGGAGTTACAATAAATCGCAAATTGCAGTTTGTGATGTGTGAAAATTGTATGTGAGTGTGTAATGAATTACAGCTTGCTGAGAAGCGCAAAAACAGACTTACATTTTTGATGCTGGAAAAAGGACAAACAATAAATGGGGAAAACTGAAAATTCGAAATAAAAGCGAATCAGGCCAATTACTGGGGGAGACAATGCATTTTGTTTAAAAAGAAACTATGTGTCAGACCTTTGAGGGTAGGATAAAACTATATTCATGTTAGTGGCATATACCCAGTAGCGCTAGAGCAATGAAAATTTAATTATTGAACGATGTGTGTTAGTTTTGCCAGGCTAGAATTTTGTTCAAGATGATTTGAGGGACCTAGTTGCTAAACTTATGTGCATAAAATTTTAGCGCAAGAGCCATCAAATAGGAAACGCCGTCGACCACAGCCGGGGAAAGTTAGTCCTTCAGATTGCAACCAAAACTCGGTTTGACCGTACGCAGAGCTGGTTTGACCCTTAGATATAAAAAGGAAATAAATGCAAGGCGCAAATTGCCGCCTTGCATTATTTCCTTTTATATCCGAAGAGATTTTAGGCCGGGCTTCTCTTCCAATATGCGTCCTGCTCCTTACACATTCCTAAGAATTAGCGGGGCGGGAACTAATCTTTTATGCCGACTCCGAAGCTGAAGCTGCCCCGAGGCATTGAGTCTCGTTTTACTAAGGCCTTGCTCTTCGCCACTAGGTTTACAGGTGGAGTGTGCAGAACGACTGGCATTATGCTTCGCATTGAGAGCTTACATACTCTCTGTAATTTTGTAAAGTACATTCTGTTTCGTCGGCAGCCGTGCTATGGCGATAGTGTACTCGCCTCTCACACTGTAGGTCCTGGTCAAAATTTACAAACAAGTTTTTTAAATAGAAAAAAGTTTTCAAAGCGGGGTTCCCTCCTCGGCAATGATTTGGCAAGAGCTCCAATGTATTTCTGCTACGAAAAGCTTCTCAGTAAAAACTCATCTGCTTTGCAGATGCCGCTCGCAGTCGGCATAAAACAAGTAGGCCCTGTCGCGCCAATTCGTAGCAAAAATTGAAAGAAGCACGACATCTTATATCTTTTCGGAGGTAATCGCGCCTTACATTCTTTTTAATTCAAATTACCTTTTGAGTGGCTGTCCACCAAACAAGGACTCAATAGTACAAGAAAGACTTCAAAATCGATATAAATATCCAATGAGTGAGAGAGCGCGATAGACTCTACGAACACCTCAGCATTTTTATATTTATAAAGTGCTGTTGAGGCCTTCTTCACGCTCTTATTCATATTGAGTTTTCACGACAACTTACTGTCTAGAGTGATTCCTAGGGAGTCCTCCTATTTGGTACAGGGTTTCTTAGTCACAATCTCCTAGCTTAGGTACAATCTCCTAGCTTAGGCCTAGGCCACTTCGGTCATCTCTATACTTCATTGTCAACAAGACCATATCCCTTTTCTCAGTGTTAGTGGTCAACCCGACATTACATGCCCAATTATGTATATCCCGAAGCACCCGACCCATCAAGGGGATAATTGTTAGGATGCTCTTTCCATTTTAATAACTGTAACGTCATCTGTATCACATCAGCGGTGGCAATGCCCCGCCTACGGCGTACCGCTGTCCACCGATTTTGTGGCCTCATAGAGCCCGCACTGCAAATAATCTTCCTGCAATTAAGCATGCAGCCGATCCATTTAGTAAGAGCTGTATTTACTTCAATGTACTTACGAACCACTATGATCGCCTGTTTGGTAACATTATTAAAAGCGCCGCCAATGACTAAGAGGCAACTAAGGATTATTCCTTAAGTCGCAAAGCTCTCTGTATGCCGTATACGTACTACTTTTTGATGTACGCATGTTGGTTTTTTGAAGAACAGTTATTTAACCAAAGTTGGGACTTTATTGGGTTGCCTTTTTTATTCCACCTAAAGCAAGGATGCTTGCACATCATAAATACTCAACCGACTTATTCTTAAGCTCGATCTGCCATCGCCATTCCAAACACTACGTGGTATATACAGTCCAGTACCACGCGAAGCTTCTCTCTCCTACTTTTGTTTGTTGTTTTTTCTTTTCGTCATTTTATTTCGCTCTTCACATATTCTTTTACAATTGCATGTGACACATTTCCGCACAAAATTTTATGATGCGTATAGAAATGTGTTCGGTGTAGACGACGCATTTGTTGCACGGCATTGCATAAACAAAGGCGCATAAAAGACCATGAATATTTTGCAGCTGTATTTGTATAAGTGTTTATGTGCATATGAGGCGACGCCATGAGAATATAAAATGTTGCATAGGTACATATGTATGTATGTGAATATGTTGCAAATTGTACAAAAAACTATTCTACCACTTTTGCACTCGACTATTATCCAGCACTGTTAACACAACATCAAGAAAAACTATTTATTATCCATTTGTATGCAACGTAAAGTTATCCTTATTATCCTGTGAACAATGACACCATATTATGTGTTATGTATGTGTGATGTTTGTTGTATGTATGATAATACCTTGCTCTGCGTAAAGAAGTTTATTAGAATTAACTAAAAAAATTTACGAATATGTGTCTCTACTTGCATTTTGTATGTTTGTTTGTGTTTTCAGGATATTTGAGCATGATTTTATTTCTCAAAATTTGGTATGATAACATTATGCATTATACTATGTATACGCTGTATTGAGTATCAATGTGAACATTAGAGTGGTCTTAAAAATCGCAAAAAACTGTACCGCCCCACCCATTATTACCTTTGCATGGAAGTAATCAATATTGCGACTCTTAGGCAGATTACACCAGGCTTAAGGGGTGGCACAATCCCATTGAAAAAGCCGAACTTTTTTAATTTTCTAAAATAATGCCCGATAAAATCTTATAAAAAGTGTAAGTATGCTTTTTTACTTATAGTGTATTTATAAGAAGAAAATAAAACGAAAACAATCAAGCATTTTCCAATGTTTCAGAGCCAATTGACGTATCAAGTCACATGTTTCTCCCACATGGTTAAGGACCACGCCGATTTTATAAATATTTTTTTAAGGACCAAAGACCAACTTACTTTCAAAATACCATTATAACAAGAAATTAAAGAAACTAACATATTTGAAATTTGTGCTTCACCCCTCCTTTTTCATTCCATTCATTTATACTGCGTCAGGATAGCGTTACTGGAAGAAGATTGAAATATTGTGAGGAATGTGTTTATCCTTATTGTTTAATTAATATGAATATTTTTAATAAAATCGACCAAAATCATTGACAAAAACACTCACTTAGTGTCAAAAAACTGAAAACTATTCGATAACCCTACAGCTAAGGATATATTGTCCAGTTACACCCGAACTTAGACACCCTTTCTTGTTCATATTTTAAATTTTATTTTTTATTTATTTATTTATTTCCAAAACTGTATTCTGGTGCTCCATTACTTAACAAAGCAGTCTGCGGAATCATTTACAACAGTTAAATTCTAACAACATGAATTCCTATTTAAAACCAGACTCATCATGCCATTTGGATGGATCAACTTTAAAACAATCAGCTGGGTTTAAAATATCTTTCGAAAAACGAAAGTCCTTTTTTGGTTACGGAGCCTTCAGTACTTCGAGAAACATAACTTGCACTCAAATTTTAAAATGGTATCAAATCTTCGTAAGCGTTGCTGAACAAGGCAAGAAAGACCATTTCGCGCGTAATAATTCCAATAACGTATATTTATTGGCTAAATAAAAAACAATTATTATTTATTTATTATTTATAATAAAAATTTACTTTAGACTAGGATCACTAAATTGAAACTGTGGCTGTCTTAGATAAGACTAAAATCATCATAGTGGTAGGAGTTTAGTTGTTGATAAAAAAATGCAATGAGGTAAGACGTTGCGTTTTAACGAATCTTATGCATATGAGTAGATTCCACATATTTTATGGGGACAGCCAGATCAAGCGTGACACTGGCGCATCTTGAAAGGCGAAAAATACCGTACCGTTTGAAAGTTAAGGATTAACCTGATGGAAATGAGTGGTTTTTTTAAATTAATGGAGAACCACAATACATATTTAACAAACATGGAAGAAGAACAAAGCAAGGTCGAGTTCGGGTTTAAACGAACATCATATACTCAGCTAGAGATATATTGTAAAGTTCATTTAGTCCAGTTTTTTTGCCCTATGTATTATCGAAAGAGGAGTGTTTATTTAATGATTTTGGCCGTCTTTTATAAGAAGTATTCCTCTTTGCACAGGAAAAAAGTGTAGGTAGGACAATTCTTCTTCTTCATTGGTCAAAAGAGGTTGTAACACCCATTTCAAATGTTTAAGTTACGTCAATCGGTCTTCGAGTTATGGCTCCAGAAACGGTGACCAATACATGATCAAATAAGAGGCGGTGAAACAACGCACATTTAGCATATTAACAACTTTTTATAAGGTTTTGTCGGGTATGACTCGAAATTACAAAAGACCTGATTCTGAGTATTTTAATGTCAATGTGACCACGCCTTAACTTGAAGTTACCTGCCCAAGAGTTTGGAACTTAGTTACCTACATACAAAGGGATACTTTGAGGGGTGGTACAGCTTTTTCATAAACTTTTATTTTTTTCATAAAATATATGTCCAGTCTAGTGTACATACATGCACATCTGACTGAGCGTGATTTCTGTTAGTGTCCTTAGTTAAAGTGAGCTCTTATATTCGATTGTGTTGTCCAAGCAAATTTTCTTTTTATTGGTATCTAGAAAATGTGCGATCAAATTTTATCTCTGCCACTGGCTATTGTTACAATTCCCATGATATATGTATATGTATAAATGTATGTAGTTTTTTTATGAAGCTGTTATAAACATGTTAGGGAAGCCAGTCCCGAAAGTCCTAAAAAGACAGACGGACAGACGGACATGGCTAAATCAACTTAGCTCGTCCCCTGATCATTTTGGTATACTTATTGGTTGGTCTAACGGAAACATATACATAAAAAATGATTTGGAGCCTTGAAAATGAAAAAATCGATTTCGACCAAAACAAGTCCCAAAAACCAAAAAAAAATTTTGTTTTTTAAACTGTCAATGCCAACGTTTTTATCGCATAATTTAAGTGGGATAGGAGCTATGAGACAAATTCGTTTTCATCGGCAACACTTTTGCAGGTTTCTGAAGAAACCCTTAAAAAAATGGCGAAAAAATAAATTTTTTTCACCAAAACACTCCTCAAAACCCAAATAATATCAAAAAACTGTTATCGCCAAAGTTTTTAGCGGACAATTTTGAGTCGGACAGGGTATACATGAAAATTTTAAAATCAAATGAAAATTTTTTAAGTAGGTCATGAAAAAAACCTTAAAAATCAAAGAAAAAAGTCAAAAAACTCAAATTTTGCAGGCTCGAAAATTATTTTTTTGGGTATGCGTAGTGGAACTTTTTTTCCTGAGCCCAAAACCTATCGAAAAATCGATGGCGCGATATGGGTTAACTTTCGTCCATGCAAATAAACCCAGTTACTCTGTGAAGCGAGCGGCCGGCCACTTGTTTACGAATTTTGTAATTAAAATTTAAGTAACTTGCCGATAAGCTACAATCTTAAACTTGGAATATAGTTCAGAACCCGATGACAATGCAATTATAAGAAAAAAACTCCGATAGGTGGCGTATGGATCGAAATATTAAAAAAAATCATATTTGTGTCCCGATTGGGATCATATTTTTATCAAATAATAGCCGTGTTTTTTTTTACGCGCGTATACGTTTACGTTTGCGCGTAAAAAAACACTTATCCTCGCTTAGATAATGGTTAGGAGGCCCATCTAATTTAAATAACTAGCTACAGAACAGGGTGTACCTAAAATCGGAGACACAAACCTCTGGTGGCCAAAATGTATAACATATAGCTGGGCCCGTATTACGTGCTACGATTCGTGATCGAAACTTATTTTTTAAATCACAATAGCTCTGAAATGGTGGATCGGATTAATGGCATATGCGAACTAGCAGCAAACAATAATCGTTAGATCCATAACTTATAAAAATTTTTAGAACTAGTTCGACAATTGCATAGTTATCGCTTGATGGAAAATGGCTTTCAGTCACTGATCGTAGCACGTAATACGGGCCCTGAATCGGTTGCGATGAATAGTGGATGCACACAATTTTTTAGAGGTGAAACTAGAATTAGTGTTGAGGTGAAACATAAACACATATTTTAGTTATATATGTGTATAATGCATATTGAAATTTAGTAGGACAAATTTTATGCGCAGCAATTTCAGAGGTGTATTTAAAGTTTGACGCTTAGCAGTCCATATAAAGTTTAAGCGTAAACGGCTATAGATGTAAAAAAAACACCGGCTAATATATACATGAATAGAAAGCGACCTATAAAAAATCGCCGCAAGGTGTTGCAAAGATCGAGATATTGAAAAAAATCGGATTTTGTGGCCCGATTTGGTTCATATTCAGAACAAATATTACATACAGTCTGGTAGATGTTAGATTAGGTTAGGTGGAACTGGCCGTGCCATGAGGACCTCACATAGATTGACTGAGTCCGTAGTGTTACCAGAAGCTTGTTTTAACGACCGAACTGAAAAACCCCTATCAAATACCAGGACCTATGTTATAAAATAACTCCGTCCTCTTGGCAAATACTAGAAGCTTCCTAGTACTTAAGCCGCTTGCTGCTTCTAGATCTGACAGCTGTATCACTCCTAATAACTGGAGTCTTAGCCTGGCAAGCGCGGGACATGAGCACAGAACGTGCTCGATCACTTCCTCCTCCAACCCGCACTTGCTACATCTGCTATCACTGACCAAGTCTAATTTAAAGGCATGTGACGCCAGAAGGCAGTGTCCAGTCAGAATACCCGTCATGAGTCTACAGTCCTCTCTTTTTAATGATAGAAGCAACTGTGTTAGTCTAAGGTTGTAAGACCTACACATAATCTTCGACACTTTACAGCCCCGAGCTTGAACCCACGCCTTTCCCGCTTGGTCGATCATGTGCACCTCTCGCCTTCGCTTAATCTCGCCCAGTCTAATTGGGATGCGTCCTTTTTAGCTAGTTCGTCGGCTTTTTCATTCCTATCTATTCCCATATGCCCTGGGACCCAATATAGATGTATTCTTCTCCTGTCCCGATTCTCTCCAGAGACTGCTTACACTCTAACACGCATTTAGATGCTGTGCTATACGAGATTATTGCCTTAATTGCTGCTTGACTGCCAATATATAAAAGTTAACACGGCTGCAGAGTAAGCTTTTCTCTTCCAGGGTTTCTACTGCTTTGGTTACGGCTAATATTTCCGCTTGGAAAACGCTACAGTAATCCGGCAGCCTGTAGGATCTGCTTATTTCCGGATTAGCACAGTATACCGCAGACCCTACTCCTTCCACTACCTTGGAACCATCTGTGTACACATGTATCGCCTCGTCCGACACTTGCGTACTCTTGCGCCAACCGTCCACCTCTATTGTGGCTTTGAGATCTACCTCGAAGCGCAGATAGGGAATCAGGTAGTCTGTTCGTCTTGTGATTAATGATGCTATACTACTATGGCCATATGGTCGGCGCTCAAGCTGCCCCGAGGCACCGAACCTGGTTGCGGTTGTTAACGCTATGTTCTTTGCTAACAGGTCTACAGGTGGAATGTGCAGAATGGCATACAGTGCAGCCGTCGGGGTTGTTTTCAGGGCTCACGTAATGCTAAGCACCGATAGTCTGCATACCCCCTATAATTTTTTGAGGTATATTGTTATTTGTGTGGCTTTCCACCAAACAAGAACTCCATAGTATAGAATAGGGCTTACAATCGCTGTAAAAACCCAATGAGATAGAGAGGGCGATAAGCCCACCCCAGCATTCTTTTACATGCATAAAGTGCCGTTGAAGCCTTCTTCACCCTCTCCTCCACGTCGAGCTTTCATGACAGCTTATTGTCTAGGATGATTCCTAGATATTTTGTGCAAGGTTTCTCCTGTAAGGTCACCCCTCCTAACGTAGGCCTGGTCCAATTTGGGACTTTGTACTTTGATCTTTTCCTTGTACAAGACCATATCCGTCTTCTCCGCATTGACTTTCAACCCGACATTAGATGCCCAGGTATGAATATCCCGAAGTACCCGATCCTTCAAAGGACTAATCGTTGGAAAGCACTTTCCACTTATGACAATTGCAACGTCATCTGCGTAAGCCGTAAGTTTTACGGGTCCCTCATCGAATCGCCTGAGCAGTTGGTTGATGACCAGCGTCCACAGCAGAGGTGATAGCACTCCTCCCTGTGACGTGCCCCTGTCCACTGGTAGATGTGACTTCAAAATACTTTGGAGTTCGAGGACGGGACAAGCATACGTGGCGCTGAGTCGAGTAAAGTCTTCGGAAGGATTATGTATTGAGGACTCAGATTGTAAGAAATTGTTAGGAAAGATTCCTTGTACTAATGAGTGACTAAATAAACTAAATAGAATGAGAAATTATAGGGAATTAAATGAAGCTAAAAACTTGAAAATAAAATAATAAAAAAATGTTTTAAGTTAAACGTGTTTTATTGAAAATAATACTTACATGAAGTAATAATAATAATATAAGCTAGAAAATAATTAGGTAGGTCCTAGGTACATGTCATCACACTCCTCATTACTCTAGGGCGTTGATCAGACAATTAAATAAAAACGTTGGACGCGTCAAATTTCTATTGGTAGTTATAAGTAAGACCAACTGAACCTTAATCAGGTTATACTACGCCTCACATTTTTAGCAAATTTCACGCGTCACAACGCTTTTATTTAATTGTCTGATCAAGGCCCTAGATTGATGAGGATTGCGATTGTAAACACTGTTTTCAATAAAACCGTTTAACTTAAATTTTTTTAAAAAAATATTTATTAGATGCAGCGTTTATGTTGAGTTATGTTTTGAACATGACGCCTTGTTATAGTGGGTAAAGCGCTAGAGTTCCCGTATCGAAGAGCATGCTGTTGGTTCTCAAGGCAGGTATTTTTAGACACGTTAGTGGCGAATGGACAGACAGACCGACTTGGCCCAATTAAAATCTTTTTCGACACTGATAATATTGATGTTCGGAATTTATATCTCTATCGACCCCTAACACCATACACCACAACGTTATCGGATTAAAGCTATAACACCAATGTATTGGCATAGCTACTTTTAATCATAATCAATGTCAATGGTTTACATCTAAAGCATTAAAAAATAACTGTATAGCAATGATAACATGTACATCAGATGCATTTCTCTTGCAGGATGACTGAAATTCTTTTGATGACTGTACTCTACATAATAATCTGTGACTAAATCTTGTGGCCTTTTCTTTTCTGTGAAAAATGTTACCTGCATGTTGCACTCTTAAATTCCAACTTTTGAACTAGGTCACCTCCGCTGAGAATAAAGGTTCTATTTGTAGGTAATGATACCCTTTTCTTATTAAAAGCAAAATATTTTATGAAAAGAACACACAAAGTTACTGAGAAGAAGCCACAGGGCGAAAATAATTTCAGTAAAGAAAACACCCTTAGTAAATGCTTGCCATATAACGCTTTCTAGATCTATGAGTGCTCTTCCGGCAATTTACTATATTCAGTGTAGATCTTGTTCGGTTAACGAATTTCGTGATCTTGGTATATATGTTTTGACTCCTTATTCACTTTTGTTACCCATGTTAACTATATCATACCGTAGGCTTCTTCTAATTTAGCTCTTTACCACCGGACGCGAAGGACTTTAAGACCCATTCACTAGAAATTTTGTATAGTTCTTTAGTGCCATCTAAGTTGAGTAGGGATCCGTTATTTGGAATACCATTTACTGCACACGATGAGTAAGAATTTAAAGGGTTCAACGCAGGTTCACTTGATTTTTTCTTCAACTTCCCCTTTTTGGATAACCCTTGCCTACCTACACTGTTAGTTGCATGTTTATCAACATGCCATTCAAAATCAGAGGCGTTGTTCAAAATTTAATGTTTATTGTCGACAATGTGGCTGGTGTAATTGACTGCCAAGCTCTTCTTGTTTTAATATTCCTAATAGAACTCTCCGCTCTTTATATATAATATATTTACATTGAAGTTCGAAGATCTAATTATCTTAACTTTAATCGGATATCTAGAAGATCCAGACTCTGCAATGTTAAGACCCCTGTTTA